>JAJONR010005668.1:0-43524 GCA_029582245.1 Solanum etuberosum | reverse complement strand
ATATATAACCCATGTGTGATGTTGAGGGTGCAGGTGCACTCGTTAACTTTGAAAAAGCATATATATATATATTGAGATAGACGTATATTTTATTGGGTATCTAAAGATACTAAATTTAATTTGGCTTGCGTGAAGCTTAAAAATATCAAATAAAATAAGGGAAGTCAATTTGGCTTGCGTGAAGCTTAAAAATATCAAATAAAATAAGGGGAGAACTAGTTTTGAACTTGCAACCTCCTGGTGCAAAGTGAAATTTAAAATCATTATTCCACAAAGCAAACTTTACTTAAATAAGTCATTTAATTTATATTTATACGTTATTACAGTAGTGTTATATTTTTATGATTAATAAAATTATCATATGAATCGATATTGAATACATGCTTTAACTAACGTGCATTAGCCATTGATAATGCACCCGTCGTCTTCAAATCCTGAATTCACCTCGATAATAATATTTAGAAATTGGATGCGATGTGGCCGTGATTTGCAGAAGAAAAAATGACACGGACGACTCTGATTTTGATGAGCTTATGGTGGTGGTCGGTGGATATAACATAGCTTTTGACTTATGGTCGCGGATTTTTACCGTCAAAATATTTTAATAGAGTTTCTCGATCTGTCATCATAACCTCGAGAAAAAGAAAACTACAATCTTTATTCCACCTAAAATTAGCGGAACTTAAATAAATTTTATTCTAAAAGTCATAAGTTACACGTTCTCTAGAAATTTCTTTTGACTTATTTTAATTTTAAAACATTTAACTTGCAAACATTTTTATATTTGCTTAACACTAAAATAAGTTTTAAGCTGATTTGATTATTTTTTAGGTTAATCCAAAAACCCTCTCAATCGGATAAAGACATTTTATTAGTAGAGTAGTAGTAGCTTTCCCTTTTTGTTTGTTTGTTTGTTTGGTTTGTATATCCCCTTCCTCTTGAAATTAATTCAGAGACAAACATAAAAATAAAAAAGGGGGAGAATTATAAGTAGTAATCTTAATTGCCTGTTGCGTACCCGAGATCACTATTATTATCAAAGGAGTATCTGTCCTCATTTTGATTAGTTGAACAAATACTAAAGGCCACGCAATTAATTACACACAAAGAAAACTCACACTTGTGAACCAAAGTTTTCCAGTATGGAAAAAGAAAAAGAAGAGTTCTTCTGGTTTTTGCTTAATTGGATAAGTCACTCTTACTGTTATGGTGATGGCAGATTTTGGGGATTTTCCTTCTTGAATTTAGCATAATCAGCGAGCAAATTATTTCTTACTTTATGCTGCATACTCTCCGCCATATTCTTCATAACCTGTTAATTACCACACATATATAGAAGTCTTTTTGGGACGAACTATGATAAAAAAAAGTGTGTCAAATAAATTGAGAAACTAACCGCTTGTGTGACATCTCTGTGAACATATGGAGGGACCAAAGCAAGCATGGGAGGTGGAGCGAAGCTAATGCTCATATGGAAATGACCTTTGATCCTGCTTCTTCCTCCTTTTCTTCTATCTGGGTAAAGTACTCCTTCCATGCTAAGACGAAAATCTGATGGCTTGTTTTTCCCCTCTGTTATTCCTTCTAGATCCCATTTTGTCTGCATCATATATATATATATATGCTTCAACTTAATCAATACATGACTACTATATATATATCCTTAATTAATTTTTTAAGTATGTATGTGCACATCATACAATTTTGAACTCAAGAACCATAGAGGTATTGGTAGGAACGCCAGAAGGGTATTCTTTCCCATTAGTTTTGCATCTAAGTCTCATGTTAACAACTGGCCACGCTGTGAGGAACAAGAAACCTATCGGTTCCATTCGAATTCTCCATTCTTCCTGCACCAACATGTATACTTATATTAATTAATGTGTCATTTCAATTACACATACTAAAATAGTAGTAGTAGTTAATTACCTCGTTAAGACGTTGGGTTCCTCTGTTATCTGGGGAAATAGCTTTGAAGACTCTTGGTTTGTCCTCCATGTACCTATCGAAAGATGCCTGTGTATATAAAACTATCAACTCTCCTAATTAATACTTTAACAACATCATATAAACAGAAGAGAGTATGTATGTATGTGAATTGTGAACGTACATGAGGGGATTCAAAGAGGGGCATGTCAGCTACAATGGTGATTTGTGAATCATAACTCTGTTGATGAGCCTTAATGGGATCGTATTTTGTTTCACATTCACGGAATTTCTGCTTTGATGGACTCAACACTAGTATTATATTTCTCTCGAAGAATTGAAAGCCTCTGCTTCTGCTTCTGCCCTGATGCAACGTCGCACAAACAGAGGGAGCTGTCACTGCCACAACACTTGGGTTCATGATAGACGAGCTGATAATTCGATCTATTTCTTTACCTCTTTCAAGTTTTTAGAGCTAATTCACTGCTCTCTTTTTTTTAAATGGAATTAATTCTCTGCCTGGAAGTTGGGACATTACACCTTATATTTATTACTGTATCTAATTATTTATCCACTTTTGAATTGACACACCTATTAAAGAAAATAATTATTGGTAATTAAAGTATAAAGTGAAGGCTACGGTGTATAGAGAAGACCTCACTGTTTAAGAAGTAACCACAGAAACGAAGGAACCCACTATTTCTTTTTTTATTTACTATATTTTTGATACCTAGGAAAATACAATGAATTAAAAATTTAAGATTTTAAAAAAGTTTTATTTCTTTTCAAAATAATTAATTTGCAGTTTCTTGATTTGTCAAAATGGACAAATAATTAGGGACAATTAAAAAAAAACAAATAAATAAGTAATTACGGACAAAAGGAGTAAAACTTAGTAAATTTTAATATTTCAAATTCAAAACCAACATTTCATTTCATGTACTGACTTCAGTACTTGGAGTAACTGACCTACAATGTTTCTTTTGGAGTAGTTATTTCCATCAATAATTGTCAGATACTTTTTTCTATTTATACAGTTTTTTCCCCGGATAAATTTAAAATGGTACTCTAATTTATGTATTTTTCTTTAAAAATATCACTGAAAACCGTCTTCATCGTACATTATCATCCGCATTTTAATTTGTACGGCAACTCCACGACACATGTGTTAGTGTTAATCAAGGGATCGTTTGGTTTGAATACAAGTTATGCTGAGATAAGTTATACTGGAATTAATTATACTAAAATTAGTTATCCTGACATTATTTCTTATTGATTGTTTGGTTTATTGTACTAAAAATAATAACTATTGCATATTTCCTAAAAATAAGTGGTTTGATTACAAAAATACCCTCTTATTTAACTTTTTGTATATATTTTTTGGGTAGAGTTTTAGTTAAAACTCAATTTAACTACCCAATCCATCCAAGATAGAAAACCAACCAAAACTACAACTAAAACAGCAGCTAAAGCGGGAGTAAAATTTCAATAAATATTCACCAAAACATTTGTCAAAACTGAAACAAAAGCTCTGCATCAAAGCAATAGAAAAAATTAGCTCATCTGGCAAAGGAACAATAGGCCTGGAATAACAGAAACTTGTATCTTCATACTAACCCAGAAACTTGACCAAAATTGCAGCAATCCTTACAGCAAACCAACCCAAACTATAACTAAAACAACAGCTAAAGCGGGAGTAAGTTTGAAGTGTAGTTTTCTCATTTAATAAGTTTATCCCATCGAAAATTGTGATGGAATTATTATACCATCCCTTGGGAGGGATAACATATCCCAGTACTATTTATTAATCCCGGAATAAGTTATTCTAAACTTCCCAACCAAACCCCAAATTAAGTGCCACTAAATATTTATCCCAAGACTATTTGTGTTTATCCTTCACCCCAAATGACCTAAGACTATATAAAAATAAAATTATTAAAAAATAATAATTGACTTTAAAGTAAATGTTATATTTATTTAAATAATATAAATAAATATTATATCTTAAATATGTTATTGTATGTCGTATTTCACCTTATATTTCTTTACAAATAATTTGTTGGGTTTATATTTTTTTGGTCACTTTAGCTATTTTATCATAAAAATAATAATTGGTGTCGACATTGATAATTTTCATTAAAATACAACATTTATTTTAATGAAAAGAAACAAAAATATTTTAAACCTTCTAGCTGAAATTCGAAACAAAAAAAAATCTCAAAACAAAATAGAATACTATGAAATGAAAAGAAATAAAACACAAAAATATTTAAAAAGGGTTCAATGGAGCATGACTAATGTAGAAAGAAATTTTTGAATAAGAGAGAAGGCGAGCTTGGTTAAGATTTATCGTTTCCGTTACGCTCTGTTCTGTCTCGTTATCTTTTGCAATTTTCACGATTTCAAGTGTTATTTCTTCATATTTTAAATTTTCTTACTGAAGTTCATGTCTGTATGAATAATTTGGTACAATGATTGCCATGGGATAAGATAACCAATGTAATTAGCTATCCCACTCTTTATATGAGATAACTAATCTCACCATTTTAATATAAAAATAATTCTAAAAATTAGTATATCTCAAATCCAACATAAAATAAAATTAATCTCAAATAACATTTCAAAATTATTATTAACCTTATCGAGTGTATCAAACAACCTTATCAAGAAATATGAAGTACTCTATGTGCACGAATATGATCATTTTGCGACTAATTTTCAAAATAGTTGTATAGTTTTGATTTTTTTGGCTAAATATTTGAACTAGAGAGGAAAGTTGTGTAGTAAATTCAGAGCCGAACCCACGTGTGGCTTTGAGGGTGCAAGTGCACCCGGGAACTTCGGAAAATATTATATATATATATATACCTTGAGATAGACATATATTTTATTAGGCACCCAAAGATATTAAAGTCAATTTGGCTTGCGTGAAGCTTAAAAATGTCAAATAAAATAGGAGGATGACTAGTTTTGAACTTGCAACCTCATGGTGCAAAGATAAATTTAAAACCACTACTCCACGAAGCAAACATTATTTAATTGAGTCATTTAATTTATATTTCTACGTTAGTATAATATTTTTATATTTTTATGTTTAATGAAATTATCATACGAATCGATATTGAATACATGCTTTAACGTGCATTAGTCGTTGTTGATGCACCCATCGTCTTCAAATCACCTAGTAATAATGTTTAGAAATTGGACGCGAAGTGGCCGTGGTTTGCGGAAGAAAAAATGACATGGAGAACTCTGATCTTGATGAGCTTATGGTGGTGGTTGGTGGATAAAATATAGCTTTTGACTTATGGTCGCACATTTTTACTATCGAAATCTATTAATCGAGTTTCTCGATTTGTCATTATACCTCGAGAAAAAAAAACTACAATCTTTATTCCACCTAATATTACAGAACTTAAATAAATTTAATGCTAAAAGTCATAAGTTACGATGTTACACGTTCTCTAGAAATGACTTTTGACTTATTTTAATTTTAAAACATTTAACTTGCAAACATTTTTATATTTGCTTAACACCAAAATAAGTTTTAAGTTAGATTTGATTATTTTTTATGCCAATCCAAAAACTCTTCAATCCGATAAAGACATTTTATTAGTAGTAGACTAGTAGCTTTCCCTCTTTTTTTTCTCCATTTGTTTTGTATATCCCCTTCCCCTTTGAAATTAATTCAGCAAAGAGATTCCTGAAGAAGACAAACATAAAAATAAAAAAAGGGGGAGAATAATAAGTAGTAATCTTATTTGGCTGTTGCGTACACGAGATCACTATTATTAACAAACGAGTATCTGTCCTGATTTAGATTAGTTGAATAAATACAAAAGGCCACGCAATTAATTACACACAAAGAATATTCACACTTGTGGACCAAAGTTTTCCAGTATGGGAAAAAGAAAAAGAAAAAGAAAGAGTTCTTCTGGTTTTTACTTACATTATAAGTCAGTCAGTCTTACAGTTATGGATTTTTGGGGGTTTCCTTCTTGAATTTAGCATAATCAGCGAGCAAATTATTTCTTACTTTATGCTGCATACTCTCCGCCATATTCTTCATAACCTGTTAATTACCACACATATATAAAAGTCTTTAAGGGACGAACTATAATAATAAGAAAGTGTGTCATATAAATTGAGAAAAATTAACCGTTTGTGTGACATCTCTGTGAACATGTGGAGGGACTAAAGCAAGCATGGGAGGTGGAGAGAAGCTAATGCTCATATGGAAATGACCTTTGATCCTGCTTCTTCCTCCTTTTCTTCTATCTGGGTAAAGTACACCTTCCATGCTAAGACGGAATTCTGATGGCTTGTTTTGACCCTCTGTTACTCCTTCTAGATCCCATTTTGTCTGCATAATAATACAACTTAATTAATAATCTATGTTGTACACATCGAGTACTCCGATCTGATCCGATATTAATTTGAAGTATATGTACATACAATTTTGAACTCAAGAACCATAGAGGTATGGTTTGGAACGCCAGAAGGGTATTCTTTTCCTTTAGTTTTGCATCTAAGTCTCATGTTAACAACTGGCCACGCTGTGAGGAACAAGAAACCTATCGGTTCCATTCGAATTCTCCATTCTTCCTGCACCAACATGTATACTTATATTAATTAATGTGTCATTTCAATTGTACTAAGATAGTAGGTGTAGTTAATTACCTCGTTAAGACGTTGAGTTCCTCTGTTATCTGGGGAAATAGCTTTGAAGACTCTTGGTTTGTCCTCCATGTACCTATCGAAAGATGCCTGTGTATATAAAACTATCAACTCTCCTAATTAATACTTTAACAACATCATATAAACAGAAGAGAGTATGTATGTATGTGAATTGTGAACGTACATGAGGGGATTCAAAGAGGGGCATGTCAGCTACAATGGTGATTTGTGAATCATAACTCTGTTGATGAGCCTTAATGGGATAGTATTTTGTTTCACATTCATGGAATTTCCGCTTTGACGGACTCAACACTCGTATTATATTTCTCTTGAAGAATTGAAAGCCTCTGCTTCTGATTCTTCCCTGGGGAAACGTCGCACAAACAGAGGGAACTGCCACAACACTTATGTTCATGATCGACTAGTTGATAATTTGAGTTTTAAAACCTCTTTCAAAATTTTGTAGAGCTAAATACACTCTAATGGAATTCTTTGCGTGGAAGTTGCATGTATTTTGAGAAACGGGCAAGCGTATATGGACTGTGCCACCATGGTTAGGTATTTGTTGTTTAGACGCCATCTACTTCACTACTTGATTGTGTAATTGACCTACCCATCTTCTTTTACAACTAAACATTTCCATGTTATTCCACCTATATAATCTTATTTTTCTATACAGATTATATATCATTGACAAATGACAACTCCAAACTTTTAAACTGAATGAATTACTAAAATATATTTCCTATAATGTTATAACTTATACTAGTGGTAGTTTTCTTTTTGTTTACTCTATTCGGTAAAATCTTAAAATTCCAGAATTTTAGCTAAGCTACTACGAAGTGTTTGAGCCAATATTTTACTTTTAAGGCATTCAAAATATGAAAAAGTAAACATAAAAAAATTAAAGATAATTTAATATTTAAGTGTGTATATATATATAAACTATTTTTTATCATTTATAAATGGTGTAATTTTTTGACGAAGGACAACATCTCTACATGGCTTAGACCCCTGAAATTACTTTTTTCTAATACCTCTACACTAATTATCTGGTAAAAAAAAAGTTAGAACATATCATGTGTATACATATGCCAAAATTAGATTAAAAAAAGAAGAGGATTTTTAATGTCTTTTACTTAATTTTTTTATATCCAAATTGATTGGAACCTTAAAAAGGATTGATATCATGTAAGATAACTAATCTCAAATCAAATATAAAATAAATCAATCTCAAAAAACATTCTGAACCAATTAACAATCAACCTCTTACACAACTTTGTCAAGAAATGTGAAGTACTTTATATGCACGAAATATGATCATTTCGAGCCTAAATAGTTGAAAAGTTTGGACTTGTTGGCTAAATATTTGAACTAGAGGGGAAGTTGTGTAATATTTACAAACTGGACGCGATTTTGCCGTGGTTTGCGGAAGAAAAAAAAGACACGGAGTAGGTGCCACGACGCCGTTTTGTTTCCTCTAAGATATAAGAGGATTTGTTCAGATCATGATCTGAAGAATTTAGAATCCCTGCAAAAATGTCTTACTACCCGAAAGGCCACCACGATGATGACGGCGCTGAATTTGATGAGTACGATCCAACTCCTTATGGGGGTGGATACGACATTGCTTTGACTTACGGTCGCCCACTTCCGCCATCTGAGGAAACCTGTTATCAGCTTTCCTCAGCTTCTGATGAGTTCGACTATGATCGTCCTCAGTACACTTCTTATGCTGAGCCTTCTGCTTATGGTGATGAGGCTCTTGATAATGAGTACCAGAGCTATTCAAGGCCCAAGCCTCGCCCCACCCCTTCTTATCGTCCATCTGAAGAAAGTCATACTTATGAGGAGCCTCAAGCTGATTATGGGTTTCAGCCTGGGGTGAATCGCCCTGGCGGAGAAAGTGAATATGGATCTGGGTATGGACAGAAGAGTAAATATGAAGAAGAGCCCAAACCGGAATATGGATCTGGGTATGGCCGGAAGAGTGAGTATGAAGAGCCCACACCAGAATATGGATCTGGATATGGGAGAAAGAGCGAGTATGAAGAGCCTAAACCCCAGTATGGATCTGGGTATGGAAGGAAGAGTGAGTACGAAGAGCCAAGTTCCGAGTATGGATCTGGGTATGGGAGGAAGAGTGAGTATCAAGAGCCAAGTTCCGAGTACGGATCTGGGTATGGGAGAAAGAGTGAATATGAAGAACCCACTCCCCAGTATGGAAGGAAAAGCGAGTATGAAGAACCCGCTTCCGAATATGGATCAGGGTACCGGAAGAAGAGTGAAAATGAGGAGCCAAGCTCGGAATACGGGTCGGGTTATGGGCGTAGGAACGAATCCGAAGAATATGGATCTGGTGGGTATGGCAGGAAGCCGAGCTATGGACAAGAGGAAGGTGAGAGGCCCAATTATGGGCGTCCAAGCTACCAGGCTGAGGAGGGCGAAGGGTACGAGAGGCCTCACTATGGAAGGTCCGAGGAGGAGGACAACAAGAAGCCCAGCTACGAGAGGCGTGGTGATGACGACGACGAGGGCTATGGTCGCAAGAAATATGTGAGCACTCAATTTCTCTTCTTTGTATTAATTGAGTTTTTAGCACTTGATCTTGATCCTTTTAGGTTTACCTATTAATTCTTGAAGTATTTGATATTTATTGCCTAATGGAGATACTTCAATTTACAAGTGATTAAACCGAACGATCATTTGATGATGCTCAACCGTAAACAAAATAGCTAGATGACGCCTCATTTTAACTTTTAGATTGGATGAACAAAGGAAACCTGGCAAGAAACATATAGGCGATCCTTTTGATTTTGATAGAAAATGCTGCTGGTAAGATGAATAGTTCTTCACTTAGCTCATTGTAAGTAGCTCATTATTTTGTGTTCACTCTTAGGCTCGTTTGGTTTGGGAACAAGTTATTTCGGAATTAATTATCCCGAGATTGTTATCCCACCCTCAATTTGGGGATCAAAATAACACTATAATCCCGGGATAACTAATCCTGTGATAAGTTATCCTGCATTTTAATCCCAACCAAACATGAAATAAACTCATTTTAAAATTAATCCCGAAATTAGTCATGCGTCATGCAACGAGTGCTTAAGTCTTAATCCCCACTTCGGTAAAAGAAAGTGAAGAATAACAATGGGGTTAGGGGCAGGCACATATTGCCATATTGTGAACTACAAAAACCTTAGTGTGTTAAAGACATGTCTCTGATGGTCAAGTCTGTTATGATTAGAGTTGAGTTTTTGAAGTTCTTACAACTGAATACATTGTATATGTGAAATTGTTGGTGACAATTTATGCTGTGACAATTTGAATTATGACAAAAAGGATAAATATATTTGTCACAATTCAAATTGTCATAACTAGTACCTTTTGGGGTTAGTTTTGTAATTAGAAGGGCTGACAAGGGTGGATCGATAAATTCACTTTTTTTTTTGCATTCAAAATGCCATCTAAATTTTAAATCACTAAACCAACTCCTAAACCACTATCCGGTTTTCCAAAACACTGCCCAAGGAATACAACCCCAAGAATTAATCTTGTCCAAAAAATAACGTTGTCAAATTCAAATGGTTGTCTTCCATTCTTTATCCACTCCAATATTCTATCTACTATATTTCTTCCGGCAATAATCTTGTTCCAATCTTTTTCTCTTCTAGTGTTGTTTCTTTCTTTCATTCTTCTTCATTTTCAACATCCAGTTATTTTCTTTCCATCTCTCTTTTTCACTCATAAATTTCATCTCGTGAGCAAGTATGTCTATGTTGTTTTTAAAGAGAAAAAATAAGGTATATACTAAACTTGACAAAAATAAGCAAAAATAACAATTGAAATTGGTGGAAGATTGTATTGAAAATATGATAGGTATGATGATTTTGTTGAAGCTTTAGAAGATTAGAATCTTTGAATAGATATAGTGAAATTATCTGAGAAATCATCTTGTAATTCAATGGTAGATGAAAATAAATTAAATTTTAATGAGCAACACATGCCTGTTAGCAATATTTTTGGCCGGAGTTGTTTTTGGAAAATTATTGAAACATTAATTTGTTAAGTAAATCAGTTGGGTGATTTTTTGGAAGGTAAATTGAATGTTTTTTATATTGTTATGTTAATTTAGGATTTTGTTGTATCTAAATTGTATCAGATCATGTATTGGGCTTGATTTTTTTGATTGGGCCCTTGGTCATTCTTTCATTTTTGAAGTAGTAAATTATAAATAAAATAAAGAAAAAATAAAATGAATTGACTTATCTCGTTACCCCGACTATAAGTCAATTCGTTGTCTCATTTTTGGGTATTGAGACTTTATTTATTTATTTATTTTATTTATAAGTTTACTACAAAAAAAAAAAGAATGATCAAGGGCCAAAATCCAAAAATAGGGCCCAATACATGATCCGATCTAATCTAGATACAACAAAATCCTAAATTAACATCAAAATAGGGGTGTGTTTGAAAAGCCACCCTGGTAATTAGATTTTGTGTAATTACACTGTCTGACCTGTTTGGTTTGCTTCAATTGCATCATCATACTCGTCATATTTTCCGTACAAGTTTCCACTTACTCTAATGTTCATTTTTGCACATTCTTGCCAAGTTGAGTTTGTACCTTGTTTTTCCCTTTAAAAACAACAAACATACTTGCCCATGAGATGAAATTTATGAACGAAAGAGGAAGAGAAAATAGCCGTATGTTGAAAATGAAGAAAACAACAATGGAAGACAAAAAAAATTGAAACAAGAGTATTGTTGGAAGAAATAGAGTATTGGAGTGGATAAAGAATGAAAGACATCCGTTTAGATTTGACAGAGTTATTTACTTATTTATTGGGCAAGGTTGTATTCCTTGGGTAGTGTTTTGGAACACCGGGTGTTGGTTTATCTGTTTAAAATTTAGTGGGTCATTTAGGTGCAAAAAATGTGAATTTACGGATCGACCCTTGTCAACCCCTCTAATTATGAAAATAACCCCAAAAACACTATTTGTAACAAATATATTTATGTTGTTTGTCATAACTCAACTTGTCATTAGTACTTATTGGCATTTTAGTAAAAGCTCAAGTTTTTAATTATATTCCGCGTCGAAAATGATGGGTTTGAGTTGAACCCATCAAATGAATGGTCCAACATAGATTTACAGGCATGTCAAGCGTGAGGGAAATGCATTATCCACTTGTTTTTGTTTAAGATTTGTACTCTTTTCCAGTCCATGTGATCTGATCCCTATCTAATTGGCAGGGTGAGGATAACTCCGACGATGACGAGGAGAAGAAACATCGTCACCACCACCACCGCAAACACTACGATGATTGAGCAGAGTGCTTTATGATCATCTGAACCAGATTTATGCCATACTAAAAAACTATCACTACTAAATAAAAGTTGGCATGTTTGTGCAAATGTTTTTCTTGCGTGTTTGCTATGATGGCACTTGGATGTAGTTTTTTGTTATTTGTGTGAGATATATTTTGCTCCGCTTTACTGTAAAACAATATTCCAGACATTTGTCAGGGTAAATATGCCATGAATGCATAAACTATGTGATTGATCGTTATATTATATGTCCTAATCTGTGTTTCTAATTTTCATCGTGCTCTTTTAATTCTGGAAGTGAGTATGAGAACACTCAACATTGGTAATTGATTTGGGTATAGCATCTCATTTTTCAACAACAAAAATTACTCTTCAATGTGTTGAAATGGTAATACTTATGTTGGTCCTTTCTTGTCAATTTTAGCAAATTGATATATATATATATATATATTTGTGTAATGTGAAATTTAGATTGCTTTGGAGCTGCTGCTTTGTGGTTCTTATATTTTATTTTAGTTTTGTCGAGGAATGATGCATTGTATGCGCAGAGGTTTTTCTAAGTTAACCGTGTTTTGTTCCTCATTAAGTCATTTAATCATGGTACTTCTGATTTTATTAATTAGTATATTTATTTAGTTGTATGATGTAACTATATATTTTTATGGCGTTAGTTCTACTAAGCACATTAAAATAAAGTATGAACAATATATAAATATTGATGAACACAGGATTTTGAATGGAATTAGTCCTCGTGGGCTCTCTAATATGTCGAAGTCAAACGCCAAATTTGCGCTTACGGTCCAGCTTCTGAAGTTAGTTTATTTTGTAAAATATTTTTTATTAGAAAAAAAAATGAGAAATAATTTGTGTTTGACTAATCAATTTTTTTAAAAGAACTTTTGAATAACAATTAGTGTTTGATCAAACTTTCTAAAAATATTTGTAAGTGTACTATTTTAAAAAGTGTTTTTTCAAAAATATACTCTTAAGAGAAAATAATTTTGGTTAAAAATACTTATTTTCTTCTCGAAGCTTAATTAAACACCTCTCGATTAGTTTGTTGCTTTGTACTAATCTCCCGTATACATCATTCTATTGTAGAGTAGGCCACCAATACCATGGACCTAGACGCAGGGAATTATTTATTTATCGTTACGATATCAAGTCATCTTTATTTGTTTTAATAGGTAACATATCTTAATATTTAAAATTCATATCTTCCATTTTATTTATGTATAGTTACTTGAAAATCTCTTTTGGCTGATATGATATCTATAAAAATTCATTCACATTATATTATCCGTTTATATATAAATATAAGTTGACGAAAAATTAATTAGAAGGAACAAGTCCTCGAGGGCTGGCTATTGTTTCATTTAATACAGCTGATTATTTAATTTGCTGAAGTTGAAATTGTCAAAAAAAAAAGAAGGAAAAATACGAATAGATCTTAATATATGACAAATATACAAAACAAAAGCATGAAATACTAGTATACTTTAAATAGATACATTCTACAAAATGTTGGGTAAGAGGTCAAGGGGCACCATGTACAGAAATATTCTAGTCTAAATCTAAATTACAGAAAAAATAGAAAATTATATGGATGTTAATGCATGGAAATTAAAGAAAATAAGTGGAGTTCAGAAGAAATTAAAGGTACCATGTACGTAATGGAAAGAAAGTGCACACGAAAAGTAAATATACATGTCTCATAGCTTATGACGAGATAAATAAAATCCATTCATCGAAGACATTTTTCATAAAAAATATTTTATCTTTTAATAAATATTACATAACGTAAATCTATAAATATCAAATATCAAAATGATTATACATAAAAGAAATTAAGAATCAATTGACTAAGGGGAACGGAGAGAAAAACGTGAAGAGTGAAGAACCCAAATAAACGTACAATTTCTTCTTAATTAGTTGGAGTAACCAATCTATATATTATAATAAAGCTGAATATGAAAACGGTGACGTGGCGCTCTCTGAGAGCTTGATTCTTATTTATCTTTTTTGTGATTTTTTTGGCATTTTTCTCTTATTTCTTTTAATTAATTTATTTTCTTACCTCTTTAATTACATAAATTTTACTCTTAATAAATATTAATAATGTTCATAACTCCTAACCTTTCATATTCATAACCCTCAAATAATTTAATATACAAATTTATAACATCTCAAAATCACACTTATAAAAATCTATTTTGAGACATAAGTGATGATTATTTTTTCTTACATTTTTCCTTATTCTTCATCTTTTATCTCTTTTGTTGGTTAATTTTTTGTCTTTCTTTGATCTGATTTTACAGGAGAGAGATCTATAATGAAGATTGTTAGACATTTTTGTGCTGTTCGATTTTACAAGGTAAATCTATTTGATGTGCCTAATATAGTTATCACTTTTTCTCAGTTGCAATTATACATTCAATATTATTATTTTTGAATTCATGATAATATGAATCACAATTTTTTTTTAGAAAAAACTGTTTGATTTTTTCTCTTTGCTTCTCTTTGTAGGTTATAGAGATTTTTTTATTTTTTTTTTGTAGTTTTTGGAGCATTAGATTATGTGATGTTGATAACAAGATCCTTCATTTATCTTTAACTCATAATTAAATATTCTTTAAAGTTTTTATTTGATTAGTTAACTTTATTTTTATATTTTGTTATTGTTGTTATATGATTAATTAACTTATTTTGATTTTATGGCAGAATATTTTTTAAAATAGAAGCTGAATAGAAAACCAACACATACATGTACGCTACTCAATAAAGCATGTATATATAATTTTGTAGTCATGTAAATCAACTTTTAATAACTATTATGATAGAACATGAGAATGTAAAGTTAATTCATAATTTTAAAAATATTGTATAATTTATAAAAAGATGTTTATTGATATGGAATTTTGTAGTCTTCATATTTATTTTTTATTATTATTAATATTAGAAGTTCTCAAGTTTTGAGATTTTCAAAGATCACTATTACAATTTGTTTGGTGAGAAATTGAAATACAAAAGTATTTGCTTAGGATAAAAATAATTTAGTAAAGTTGTTCTCTCTCAATCTACTTTCTTTACCAACATAAGAATTATCTAAATAAAAGAAAAGTTGTGTAGCACATCTCTTTGGCCAAGAATCTTATTTATCCTTTTATTTTCTCATTTTTTTTTGACAATTTTTTTGTTTATTTATTTCTTATTATTGTACAAAAATGAATATATCAATTACTACTCCTTCATTTATTCATATTTTTTAATATAAAAATTTAAATATCTTTATTTTCCATACTTTGATGACTTTTGATAATCATAACTCCTAAATCTATATATCTATATATAAAGCTGAATGTAAGCTAGCTGATGTGGTATCTCTCTATGATCAACATTTGCATTATTCTTTTTTCTCCTTCATTTGACATTTTTCTCAATTTTAATTGCATTTTTTAATGGGTAATCAGCCATTAACATATTAATTAATAAAGGGACCATTAATAAATGTCTCATAATAAATATAGCACTCAAGCAATCTCTGCAAAAAAGCCCATGTAACAGTTTTTGTATTATCCCCCACTATCAAAAATTGACATTTGTTTGCTAAACAAATTTCAACTGCCCTTAATTATCTGTACAATTTTTTTTCCATATTTCTAACTGGAAATCATTAATAAATACTAATGTGCAAATAAGACTTATAAAATTCCACATTCTTATTCCATTAATCCTCTATTAATTCAACAATTGTAACGTTAATATAATTATATCATTAATAACAAAAGAAACAATAACCTTATAAATATTACTAAATTAGCTATAGATTTCAAACACATCATGAAAAATAATGTGTCTTTCCTGTTTGATGCATCATCACTCTCATCTCCTTATTCAGGTCATAATCTAATTTTTTTTATCAAAATTTATTTAGATATGTAGGATTAAAATATATATTGGAATAATAAATTAAAGTAGAAATTTATTCTTTTCTATATTTTGCATATAAAGAAGATATACGTGTATAATGTGATGCTTGGTGATGCTAAGATATCGATGAATAATTATTTTGTTCAAGTAAGTGCCACACAAAATTGCTCTTAGTCTATACTCTATACTAATTAGTCTTTTGAATTAGCATAGGTAGAAGGTTTAATCTCATATCCTTCAATTCTTAGTTAGAGTTTTTGGATTAGAGTTTTGAAAATAAAGTCATCAATAATAAAGTTTCGTTTCGTAGATTAAAGTTTATAAAACTCTCTCTCACACACACATATTACCCTTTTATATAAGCCAACATGCTTAGGACGAACTCTGCATTGTATTATCGTATTAAAAGAAATATTAGTTGTACAAAATTATTACTAAATCTAACAAAAAAATTATTTAAGGAGCTCAACATACCAAAATCGATAATCAATTTGTGAATCTCAAGAATGACGGCCACTATAAAGTATCAGTTCTTTCTTTCTACCATTTTGATTTACAAACAATGAGGACTATTGGTTATTAAATGATATGAAGAGTTATTTTTAAAAAAATGAATTTATAATTATTATTTTCAAAAGTAAAGAGTAAATTTAGTGTGATAATTGGAGTAAAATAGGGAGGTAGAGATGGCAAATTACAAAATAAAAGGAGGAAGATATTAAATTAAGTGGAAAGAAATAAAAAGAAAAAGGTAAGAGAAAGAAAAATCTAAAAATAATAAATAAATAATAAACAATAAAAGGTAAGAAAATAAATATAGAATAATAAGTTACGTTGTTTTTTTATTTTATTTAAACTAACTTAAATAAAAACTTTATGTTACACTTCCGTTTCCTTAATTGCTTCTTCTCAATTTATTAATTTATCAATTGTACTTTTTTTTTTTTTTTTTATCTTTTCAATTATTATTTTTAATTAAAAGATCAAAAGAATAACAAAAGTATTTCTTTTTATTCTCAATTTCTTTGGCTTTTTACTGATTTTTATTAATATTTTTTCTTTTTTGTTAATTTCTTTTGCGTTGTACTCACTTTTTGGTTACTAAATTAATATAATGTTCACTCATTATTATTTTGAATAATGAAAGAAACAATATTGGTTGATATACCGTACTATATTCATCTCTTAATCTTAAATATTTTTTTTCTTTCATTCCGTTTAGATTCGACTCATACAAAATTGCAGGTCCATTGAATTATATTATTATATGCTTATATGTGTTAATTTTATTTTTCAAATCAAAGAATAAAAATGCACTTTGTATAATTATTTAAATTAATTTTATACATGAAACTAGAATAAAAAATTATTCGTAAATATGTTAGTTTCTTGTAATTTTATTTAATTCGAATATTTATTATATAGAAATTCTCTTTTTTATTTATTCTGTTGCTATAAAATTATCTTAAATATATTTAGTTTAGATGTAGTTTTGTTTGGGTAGGATTTTCATTATAGAAAATGTTTGATTGTTTTAATATCATAACCAGTGTAAATTTAGTATAAATGACCCATTTAAAGTAAAATGGAGGATATAAGAAAATAACAATCAACTTTGAGACTATTTTTATTGGAGAATATAAAAATTAATCAAGGAGTTTTCATAGTATAATTAAAATAACTAATAATGTTACGGGTAGATAATAAAATGAATATAAGATTGATTGAAGTAAATTAATTTTTTAAGAATCGCGCGAAGCGCAGCCAAGTGCACTTGGATAATGAAGAAGAAATGCAAACCTATAAAGAAATTAATGCTAATATATGACTTTCCCAATTTTGAGATCAATTTTTATCCAATTTTCTCACGTACACACAAAAAAAGAAAAAACATTTTTTTCAACATGTACTAATAACGAGTTTTGAATATAGAAAAAATTTCAGTGTGCGATCCGAATTTAATTGAATTTTTGTCACCGGATTGAAACAAAAAAAACCTCTCTCCTACAATTATCCTTATTTCTTCCGTTGATATCGTATTGCACTTCCAACCATGAATAAACCAATTCCGTGAATTTTTTTTAAAAACTTTTGTTTATTAAAAACCCAAAAGGCAAAAAAAATTAAAATAAAATAAAAGTAAAAATATCCACTAACAAAATGAATAGTATGGCAATTTGCAAAAAGATGCCATGTATTAGGTAGAAGGAATCAAGCCCGTAGCAAGTAAAGTGATGAATTGATGATACGACTGTTCAACAAATACATCATTTAAGAACAAACTTGACCAGTAGCCTTGTCAAAATTAATATTTTTTTGGTTCATAATAATTAAGTACAAGTAGCTGATTAAAATTACATATGATTATAGCCCGTAAATATTAGTAATATAGGTATTAGTTATGCATTTATTTCCCTCATAAATTACATGCATCAATTATGAGGGTTTCTGAATTGCAAATCAAATGTCATATATATATTTTATCTATAAATGATTTATTTTTCAACTAGCTAGTAAACATGATATAACTTAATATATGAATAACTTGCTTCATAGACTACCAAACGAAAAAGTAGGGGCCCTTTCTATTTCATGCAATTCAACTTGTCCTAGATTATATCTAAAAAAAATAAATTAATGTACAAAGTCACAACTAAGCTTTTAGAGGAGAAAAATAATAATAATGAGGATTATACGAAGCATGCCGCATCGTGGACTTTAAAATATATTTCTGAAAGAACTTTTGAAGAATTAGAAGTCTAAATATTTAATATAGCAATATATTAGGTATTCTGAATCTGACCTTATGGTAAATATACCTATTTATTTGCATAGTTGGAAAGTCAAACGAAGCTAGGTGATAAATTTACCTATTTATTTGCATAGTTAGAAAGTCAAATGAAGTCCATACGCAGTTTTTTATACAATTACTATTGGGGTAGAACCATTTTAATAACTTGATAGAGATTTGATGATGCATTATTTTGCTTATAATATTTAATTTTACTATACAATATTCCAGTTGTTATGCTTTTGTTTTCTACGATCTGGACGGGTTTGGTCAGCATTTGTGTTACCACTAAACTCCACGATGATTAATACTAATTTAAATACTTTGGTAGACTTTTGCCTTCAACAGGGCGTGTTTTTTTTTATGAGCAAATATTTAATTTGAAGTTCATAATTTGATCTCAATTTAATATTATTATAATAATAATTTAATTTACAATAATATATTTAATAAATTTCTTAATATATATTTACAAGATTCAAGTAAAATTATTGAATTTATATGAACACATAGCCAACACATCGGATCCTCCCCAATTTAGTGAAATGACCTTACGCTTAATAAATGAAGAGATTAGAGAAAATTGGAGAAGAAAAATATTGTTTTTCATAGTCATTAGTACAAGACTACAATCTTCTATTCTAGGTAAGAAATTCTATACCTCATATATAAGTTAAACTTTTAAACTTAAACTACAAGAAATATATTTTTAACCTAAGATAAATCTCCTAAATAAATTTTGTATTATTTTTTGTTAGTATTGCTTTCATTTTTATTTTTTTTCCACCCGATGTCTGATGCTCAGTGGTGAATTTAGAGGCAAAAAATAGGACACCGAAATCCGTGGTCACTTTGTAAAACTAGATATTATATATATATATTTTCTAAAATTTGTATAATATTATATTCTTGCATTCGTACTATAAGAAGTCTAACTGGTCCACCTGATTAAATTTTGGTTTTTTGACCTTAAAGAAGTATTTATCATTCCATGAAACCCTGATCAGTCCTTTCATTGTTGTTGTTTCATAAGTCATAACAAGTAGAGTAGTGCCCAAAATGACAACACCAGTGTTATAAAACAAATAATAATAAAAAGTTGTTAATGGCACAAACCAGCTCATACACAGCCCCAAATCTTATATGAAGAGACAGTAGTTGATATATTGATTGAGACATAGTGATATTCTGGGTTTGGTCCTCCAGCCATTTTTGTTTATATTACAACAACAAAACTTTCAAAGTCCTAAAAAAAAATTGTACTTTTGTGTGACATTCTTGGAAATTGTAGTAGATTTAACGACCTTTTAACACCTTGATTGCTGACCAGTTCTCCAATCACGCGCTACAAGCCAAAACCAACCTTCTTATTTAAAGCTCAATCTTTCTATTTGATAAAACAGAGAAAGTTCACTTTTTTTATTTCAACAAAAAAAGAAGAGAGCTTTTGATAAAGATGAAATTTGGGAAAGAATTTACTTCCCAAATGGTCCATGAATGGCAAGAAGCTTATATGGATTATAATTATCTCAAGAATCTTTTGAAAGATATCTTGGATTTCAAGAAGAAATATGCACCATTATCAGAAGTTGCAGCCACCCCAGAAGGCTCATTAAAGAGAAGGATATCTATGTACAGAGCATTTAGTGGATTACAAAGTAGATGCACCAGTTTCAAAGGTTCTTCTGGGAATAATAATAATAACCATGAAGATGAAGTTATTTTAGTGAACACAGTGCAGCAAGAAGGGTCCCAAGGTCACCATCAAACTATGTTTCTTATGTCATCTGAAGAAGGTGGAGAGTATGAGATGATTTTCTTTAAAAGACTTGATGATGAGTTCAACAAGGTGTTAACTTTTTACAAGAAAAAAGTGGGGCAAGTGAAGGCGGAGGCTGATGAGTTGAGTAAACAAATGGATGCACTTATTGCTCTAAGGATTATGGTTCATAAACCTTCAATTGAAATGCATAGTGCACAAGGGATGGATCCAGCATCAGTGGTTCCTATTCATTTGAGAAGTCAATGTAAGTGTTGGCCAATGTGATAAAGATATCAATTAGTGTTCCTACTACTTTACTTCTTTTAATTTGTGCCAAATAGCTTAGGAATCATGTGAACTTGTGTTCGGTCTTATATAACAATTTAGTTCGTCTTTTTTTCATGTGGGATTTGCCTAAGACATTATATGCTCCGAAGTTTGTCAATCTAGAAGTCTGTATATCCTTCTCCTTAATCCACCGTCCATCATAGGCGTCGCGTTTAGTTATTTGTCTTTTTTATGGGTGACATTGAAGTAGAGAGGGAGAAACAAAGGATTTGATATATTAGATGCTGGCACTTGCTTAATTAGTCCATCCCATGATTGCCCTTTAATTTGTTTTGAATTCTTGTTTTACAGTAAGGTCACATATGGAAGTAATTCAAAAAGTTGAGATGACTAGTGAAGAGATTGTGGAAGATGAACCAACATCAGGGAAAAGAGATACAACAAAGATGAATCCTATGGGTTTTAGGCCTGCTCCAGTAGAGATTTTGGACAATGTAAAAATCAATATTGAACCTGCAACACCTATCTCGACTTTGAAAAATGTGATCAAGTCTTCGAAATCTGACTTATCATTCAGCAAAGACGAGCTCAGAAAAGCTGAAGAACAAATAAGAATGGCTTTTGTTGAGTTTTATCAAAAGCTTCGACTTCTAAAAAACTACAGGTAATCTTGCACTGTTGTTCCTCCCAAATGATGAATTATAGTTGTTTGTTGTGTTCAGTTCAACTAACTCTTTGCTACTTAATTCTGCAGTTTCTTAAATGTGTTGGCATTTTCTAAGATCATGAAGAAGTATGATAAGGTACTATACTAAAGTGATCACTATTCGGCAATAGAAAGTACTTCAATACACTTTGTCCTTCTAACCTTGCAATTTATTGATACAGATCACCTCAAGGAAAGCTTCTAAATCATACTTAGAGATGATTGATAAATCTTATCTTGGTAGCTCAGATGAGGTACATTTTCTTTCACTTTCAAAAACTATTTTCCTCTCAGCATCATTGCTGTTGCAGCTATAGCTTGAAATTCTCATTGATCGTTGCTTTTTTAGGTTGCTAAGCTCATTGAAAGAGTGGAGGCCACATTCATAAAGCATTTTGTCAATGGAAATCGAAGAAAAGGAATGAAGTCTTTAAGACCACAAGCTAAAAGGGACACACATAGAGTAACATTTTTCATGGGTAAGCATACATCCTTATTAGTTTCAACTTCCTCTTCCTATGTAATCGGAGGTCAAATGTATTGTATAACTATTCCTTTTGAGACATCTGGATTGACCTGTCATCTCACTTGCATAAAGACCATATGTTCATTTTACTAACTGATATACTTTTAACCTACAGGTATGTTCTCTGGCTGCTCAATAGCATTAGTGGCAGCTATTGCTGTAGCAATACGTGCAGGAAACCTTCTAGAGCATAAGGATCGTGGACAGTATATGGATAACATATTTCCACTCTACAGGTGAACTAAACCATCTGTCTTTTACAAAGTCATATTGATTCTTTCCCTTTGTCTGTCTGCAAGCCAGACCATATCTTAAGCAATGCTTACGAGTAATAAGCTCTATCTTTGCAGCCTATTCGGATACATTGTCCTCCATATGCTCATGTATGCAGGGAATGTATACTACTGGAAGCGTTTTCGGGTCAATTATCCCTTCATATTTGGCTTCAAGCAGGGAACGGCGTTAGGTTACAGACAAGTTCTCCTCCTTGCTTCTGGTCTTTCATTACTTGCATTGGCTGCTGCCCTCTCCCACCTGGATATGGATATGGATCCGAAAACACGAAAATTTGAGACATTAACTGAGCTGATCCCACTTGTCCTGGTGATTGTAAGTCTAGAAAAACATTAGTTCTTCCTTTTACTTTCTTTCTACAATTGATGTATACAAAAATGTTTCGAATTTCAAATCCCCTAATGATCTCAAGTCTTATTTCAGGTTCTGATTCTAATATTTTTTTGTCCTTTGAACATCATATATCGTTCAAGTCGTTTCTTCCTTCTAAGAACTGTCTGGCACTGTCTATGCGCTCCCCTTTATAAGGTACCCACGGTTCTTTAAGAAATACAGATTCACGCGCATTAATATCACAGAAAGTACATAGATACTAAAATGTCGCACATCATTTTGCAGGTTACTCTACCAGATTTCATCTTGGCAGATCAACTTACCAGCCAGGTTTTGACACTCAGCCTTTTTGTAAATGGGAAACTTCTACATTACACCAAAATAGAATTAAAGAAGTCTACAATTCAGTCAGTATAATGTGCAGTACGTACGGGAAAGAAGTATAATGTGCTCTTGTATTTCAGGTTCAAGCAATTAGGAGTTTGCAATTCTACATCTGCTACTATGTGTGGGGCAACTTCAAAACAAGATCAAACAAATGTCAAGACAGCAATGTTTACCAGATCTTATACATAGTAGTTGCAATTATTCCCTTTTGGTTTCGGTTTATTCAGGTGTGAGAATTTTCGCACACAAAAAAAAGATCATTCTGACAAGAGATTTGTTGACAAATATTTAATATGGTGCTTTGTATGACTCAGTGCCTGCGCCGCTTATTTGAAGAGAAAGATTCGATGCAGGGGCTTAATGGCCTCAAATATTTCTCAACTATTGTTGCTCTTGTGATGAGGACACTTTATTCTCAGAAGGGAGGAACCTTTTGGAGAGTAATGGCAGCATCAACTTCAGGAGTTACTACAGTTGCAAACACTTATTGGGACCTTGTCATAGATTGGGGTCTATTGCAAAGGAATTCTAAAAACCCCTGGTTGAGAGACAAGCTACTCGTCCCACACCAGATTGTCTACTTTGTTGCCATTGTAAGCCTATTTGAATAGTAATATATTACCAGTAAGTACTCTTCCATTGAAACTACGTTAATGATGATTCAAAATCCAAATGCAGGTTCTTGACATTATTCTGAGACTAGTATGGATGCAATTGGTTCTAGATATTAAACAACTCTCATTTCTGCACGAGAAAGCATTCCTTGCACTTGTTGCCTGTTTGGAAATCCTTCGTCGAGGCATATGGAACTTTTTCAGGTATGAAGCATTATACATCAACAATGTAAATAACTTTTACACATTCAGACTCCGTATATATAAGTAAAAAATCATATCTACTTTATAAGTGAAATTTGATGAGTTAGCCTGCTAACTTGTTCACATAATAAGATAAGCCCTCTATCTAACAATAGTTGTGGTGTTTTCATCATTGTTCAGGTTGGAAAATGAGCACTTGAATAACGTTGGAAAATACCGTGCCTTCAAGTCGGTACCTCTGCCTTTTAACTACGATGAGGACAAGAGTCAATAACTTTGTTTAGCTGATACCAGCAAATCAAAGGAATCTGGAGTAGTAAAGACACAAAATGATTTTCTGGTTTCTTGTACAATTCTTTGATTGTTTGACTATAATATAGTTTTGTTTGTGAAATTATACGGGAAAAGGTATAGGAAAAAAAAAAACTGAATCCAGCCTCGTCTTAAAAACACTTGCTCAAGAAAAGTTTCATCATATTTTCTATTGTTCAGCTTGAATTTATCTTCGGTAGCCTTTTTATCACTTGCCCTACCCGCGCTCTACCACTGAGCTAATAGCCCATTGTGCGAGCCTCCCACTGGGACCCGCTATGCCAAAAGCGAGAGAAACCCCAACAGCTGCACTTGCTTCAGAAAAGTACTTAAGATTGGTCAAACCAGAACCCAATGATCTGTTCAACAAAATAAAATAAAATATATATATATATTTTATAAATTACTCAAAAACCTGATAAAGGATATGAAACAACACGACCATAAACTACGGAGCACGCAAATAATTTTAAGGAATTTAGTCCCTCCGTTATTATTTATATGTCATCTTTACTAAAAATAAATGTTTTTAATATTCGTCATTTCACAAAACCAATACATAAATAACATTATTATTTCTATTTTACCTTTAAGAAGGGTTATTAACTTTGAAAGAATGAATTTGACCAAAGAAAAACTAAATGATTGATTTATTTTCATTGATCAATTTAATTAATCAAAATAAATTAATTTATGTTTATTTAATGAAATTTGACTTCAAAAGAGAATACTTACCTGAACGTGAAATCCCTCTCGTTTATAAACGAACTATTTATAAATATAAAAAAAATCCAAATAAATTAACTGAATACAAACACCGGAATTACAGCGTCGCCGGGAGGCGCACAGGTAAATTTGCAGTGACGTTTGGTCGCTTGGGATGCTGCTATTCTTCGACAACTTTAATTTCTTTTCCCTTTCCTGAACCATCAATATGTCCTCCACTAGTTCCCCTTCCCTTTTCCTTTTTTTTTTTTTTTGCCTTCTTTTCATTTTAATTTATTTTTGTTTCAAATTTCTTTATATCAGTTTATTTCTACACGGTAAAACTATAATATTAAACAAAAATTAATATAATTTATACTTTTAAAATAATAAATAAAAATATTATAGTGTGAGATAAATAATATCTAAATATATGTATATTTTTTTTCAAACATCAATGCACCTTTCCGCGAAAATTGTTACTCCATCCGTTCCATTTTATATGACTCACTTTCATTTTTATTCTATATTAAATAACAATTTATCTTTAAAATATCAACTTTATCCTTAATATAATGATTTATAACCATACAAACTCTATCATTATTTTAGATATGTGAAATTAGGTTTTGAGTCTAACTCACACCCCAAAAGCTAGTTCAAAGGGAGGAGGATTGCCCCGAGACTTTAGTCCATCCATCTCATTGACTACTAATGTGAGACTTTTGTTATTCTTTAACACCCCAACTCACGCCCAGTGGTTAGCATCTGCTGCGTGGACAATTTTTTTATTTTTGAGGGCCATAACATTGGGTGAGATGAGTCTTGCTCTGATACCATGTGAAATTAGGTCTTGAGTCTAACTCACACCCCAAAAGCTAACTCAAAGGAAAGATGATTGCTCAAGCCTTATAAGCAGGGGCGGATCTACGTAGAAAGGTGGCGGTGCCACGGCACCCAGTGATCTCGGAAAAAACATTGTATATATATGTATATATGTGTAATAATTCAATATATATTAACTTTGCCACCCAACTACTGAAATATTGAACAGTTCAATCGGCGGAAGAGACAGCCTGCCACACATCCAACGCGGGTTTGAACCTCGCTGCTGTCAGCACCTATTTTTTTGCTTGCTCCTTTTTTTCTTTTCTTTCTTGCTCTTTTTTTTTTTCTTTTTTGTCTTTTTCATTAATGTGTAAAGTGCTTTAATTTTTTTTTTTCTCCATTCATTCTTATTTATTTACTATTCTTTATTAATTCAAATTGACTACTTTTCACAATTAATTTTTAGTTTTTTTTTTTACTTCTCACTAATTATTAATCTCTTGATATGAGTATTACGTGTTTATTCTTTATCAATTAATGAATACTGAATTATGAACGTCAAATACAAATTATTAATAATATATTTAAATAGTAGTTTTTAAAAAATTTAAGTTTTAAAAATGATGAATATTATTATTAGAGTTTTTTTTAATCTTCTTTCGATCTTCACCGACGTTCTTGCTAAGTAAGATGACTAGGCTGAAACTATAATTTTTATTCTTTTCCTACTATATATCTCCAACAACACATAAAGTCAACGGAATATGAATATATTAAGTTAATACTATTAGATGATTTATAAAAGCTCAAATTTTAATGTGAAAAATCTTTTTTTTTTCTCAAAATTTCAGCGAATAAGACATCTAATTCAAAAAAGGAAACAAACATTGAATTGTTTAGTTATCTCTAATCTCAAAATATCTAAAAGAAAATATTACTAACATGCATATTTGATCGATTTGTTTATAAAAATAAAAAAAGATTAATAACACGAATTGTAACCCAAAATTAAAGCAATCGATCCTTTTATCTTACTTGAACGATGTGGCACACACGACCTCCAAATCCTAGATCCGCCTCTGCTTATAAGTAGTCCACCTATCTTATTAACCACAAATGTTGAACTTTTGTTATTCTTTAACAAGATCACAAGTTTCCAAAATTTTTTTGATTTCTTAAGTTTTGTGCCAAGTCAAACTAAGAGGGTGTTTGGATTGGGTTAAAAGTTTGTCAAACCTATTATTAAGTCAGTTTTTTACTTTTGGAAATGTTTGACAAATATAAAAATAATTTAAAATAAGTTAGAAAGTGTTTGACAAGGTTAAAAATAAGTTAAAAACCAAAAGTAGGTCTCTTCATACTTTTTATTTTTTGACTTAAAAGTAATTTAAGTTTGACTTTTTATTTTTGACTTAAAAGCTACTATTATTAAGCTAATCAAAATGGGCTCTAACTCATATAAAATGAGGTGGAGGCAGAGGCGGAGCTAAGTGGTAGTTCATGGGTTCAGACGAACCCACTAGCTTTTTTGTAGATCATGTATTTATATTAGAAAATTAAATAAATATATATTTATATTAATATGTGGACCCCCTAATAAAATTCATTTATAGCTTAATGGTAAGTAAGGGTTGTGAAAATGCTTTTCACATCTAGGGTGTGTTTGGTATGAAAAAATGTTTTCCAATTTTCTCATGTTTGGTTGGGTAAAATGTGTTTCAAATCAACTCATTTTCCTCAAATTTAAGGAAAATGACTTCCCTACAAAAATTAAGTAAAACATTTTCCAAAACTTTCCTCCAACTTCAAATTACAATTTTTTTTGTTGAAAAATTCATTTTTTTTTGTTGAAAAAATCAATTTTTTTGTTGAAAAAATCAATTTTTTTGTTGAAAAATTCATTTTTTTTTTTGTTGAAAAATCAATTTTTTTTTTTGAAAAAATAAATTTAAAGCTTATTTTTAAAATATTTTTCAACTTCAATTTTTTTTATTTTTTTACCCCACCCTCACCCCCTCCACCCCCCCCCCCAAAAAAAAATAAAAAAATAAATTAAAGTTTGTTTTTAAAAGATATTTCCAATTTCAAATTTTTATTTTCACCCCACCCCACCCGACCCCCCTTCAAAAAAAGATTTAAGTTTGTTTTTTAAAAATATTTTTAATTTCAAATTTTTATTATTTTACCCCATCTCATCCCCCACCCTCCCCCAAAAATAAATTAAGTTTATTTTTTTTAAAATATTTTCAATTTCAATTCAAAAATCATTTTCTACTCTCTAGTAAAATTAAAAGATATTTTCTAAAAAATCTTTTTCGAAAAATATTTTCTACTGACCAACCAAACATGAGAAAATATGTCAAAAATCTACTAGTTTTTCAGAAAAACATTTTCCTTCATACCAAATACACCCGTAGGCCCTAGTGTTGTGGGTTTGCAATATCTTTAAAATTTAGAATCCTAAATTCTTAATCCTAGCATCTATTATGCATGGAATTAGCATAACCACGTGAAAATAATTGGCGAAGAATTCAGCTAATAGTAATTAATATACATGGGTCCACCTTTCTATATCAAATTTTACATGAAAATGACTTAAACAAGTGGAAGGCCGTCCTTCAATTTTTATGCAAGCGAACACCACAATTACGAGACCCAAGGGAAAAAAATGTATACAAGTAATCGCATTATATTACAAAGAGAAAAAAGTCTTTCAAATCAATCTATTACATTTAATATGACAATTCAGGTAATATTTACCTTACTTTTTAGTTAACATGACCGACAAAGTTGGATGATTTTTTATATGATAAACTGGGATAGATAGAATGTACTGAACAGTCAATCGCATATATATATATATATATATAAGAGATGGGACCAAACACCACCATTATAAAACAATCACTGATATTCATGGGGCCATGGGTGCCTTTAATTTGTGTATCCAACATACAGCTCCACTCATTTTAAAGGAAATGAATTATTAAAGAGATTTAGCTAAAATATTGATTGTGACAGTCAAAACTTCTAAACTCCTTCAACTATCAAGAGAAAGAGAAGAGATTAATTTTAGTTCATATGTTTGTTATTTTTCTAAGACATTCTTCCTATTTTTGGCAACTCATCCATGTAATAACTTGATTGTTCACCATTCCTCCAATCATGGCTACAATATAAAGCAGAGGAAGTTCACTTTGTTTCTTAAGCGAAAAAAAAAACTGATAAAGATGAAATTTGGGGAAGAATATGCATCCCAAATGGTCCACGAATGGCAAGAAGCCTATATGGATTATAATTATCTCAAAAGTCTTTTGATGGAAATCTTGAATTTCAACAAGAAAAATGCACCATTACCTGAAGTTGCAGCCACTCCAAGAGGGTCCTTAAAGAGAAGGCTATCTATGTACAGAGCATTTAATGGATTACAAATTAGATACAACAGTTTCAAAGGGAAGAATAATCATGAAGATGAAGTGATAGTAGTGAATTCAGTGCAGCAAGAGGGATCTGAATGTCACTATGAAACCACCTTCCTCGTGTCTTGTGAAGAAAGCGGAGAATGTGAGATGATTTTCTTTAGTACATTGGATGATGAATTCAACAAGGTGTTGACTTTTTACAAGAAAAAAGTAGGGGAAGTTAAGGTTGAAGCTGAAGCATTGAGTAAACAAATGGATGCACTTATTGCTCTAAGAATCAAGGTTGATAAGATCTCAATCGGAGCGCAAAGTGACCAAGTCATCGATCCTTTTAGCAATGATGATACTGCCTATTCTCCAGCATCAGTGGATCCTATGCATTTTAGTAGTCCAGGTAAGTCCAATCCTATGGCTATTATGTTACTGTTCCGTCTTTTGGTGGGAAAATAAGTTACCATTCGTTATATTTGGGGTCATTCATGCCCTCAGTAATGTAGAGTGACTTGAAACCATCATAAGAGATGTTTTAGCTATTGAAACTTGCTTGATTGCTCTTTAATTTGTTCGAATTATGTTTAACCCCAAGATAGGTAGACCACATATGGAGGCAATTCAAGAAGTTGAGATGACCAACGAAGAAATACTGGAAGAGGAGGCAATTCAAGAAGTTGAGATGACAAGTGAAGAAATTCTGGAAGAGGAAGCAACAATAGGGAAAAGAGATACTACAAAGATGAATCCCGGCGATTTTAAGCCTGCTCCACTAGAGGTTCTTGACTATGTAAAAATCAATATTGATCCCGAAACACCTATCTCGACTTTAAGATGTATCATGACTTCAAAATCAAACTTATCATTCAGCAAAGAAGAGCTCAGAAAAGTCGAAGAACAAATGAAAAAGGCTTTTGTTGAGTTCTATCAAAAGCTGAGACTTCTAAAAAGATACAGGTAATGTTGCATTTTTACCCTCTAAAGAGGAGTTACTGTTGTTTTTGTGCTCAAATCAGCTCATACTTTGCTACTTAATTTTACCAGTTACTTAAATGTGTTGGCATTTTACAAGATCATGAAGAAGTATGATAAGGTACTACACTGAAGTTATCACTATTTGACATAGAAAGTTACGAAGTTTTGCCAAGTAACCTTGCAATTTATTGATACAGATCAGTTCAAGGAAAGCTTCTAAATCATACTTAGAGGTGATTGAAAAATCTTATCTTCGTAGCTCGGATGAGGTACAGTTTCCTTCAGTTTCAAAAATTGTTTTCCTCTCAGCATTATTCCACTTGTGACTATAGTTTGAACTGATCATCAATCTTTGTTTTTTCTGTTTTAGGTTTCTAAGCTCATGGAAGGAGTAGAAGCCACTTTCATAAAGCATTTTGTCGATGGAAATCGAAAGAAAGGAATGAAATATTTAAGACTACAAGCACAACGAGAAACACATAGAGTAACATTTCTCCTTGGTAAGCATGCATCCTTATTAGCATCAACCATATGTTCATTTCAGTAACTGATATACTTTTCACCTACAGGTTTGTTCTCTGGCTGCTCATTAGCATTAGTAGCAGCAATTGCTGTATCGATACATGCAGGAAACCTTCTAGAGAACGAGAGTCCAGGACAGTATATGGAAAACATATTTCCACTGTACAGGTGAACTAATCATCTTTCTTTTGTAGTCATATTGATTCTTTCCTTTTGTCTATATACAAGAAAAACCATGTTTCAGCCCTACATACGAGTAATGAAGGTGTGTCTTTGCAGCCTATTCGGATTCGTTGTCCTGCATATGGTCATGTACGGGGTAAATATATACTACTGGAGGCGTTTTCGAGTCAATTATCCCTTCATATTTGGCTTCAAGCAGGGAACAGAGTTAGGTTACAGACAAGTTCTCCTACTTGCTTCTGGTCTTTCTTTACTTGCATTGGCTGCTGCACTCTATCATCTGGATATGGATATTGATCCGAAAACACAAAGTTTTCGGACAGTGACTGAGCTGACCCCACTTGCCCTGGTGATTGTAAGTCTAGAAAAACATTACTTCTTCTTTTACTTACATTCAACAATTAATCTATAGACTATATAACATGTTTCAAATTTCGAACCTCCTAATGATCTTAAATCTTTTTTCAGGTTCTGTTTCTAATAACTTTTTTTCCTCTGAACATCATATATCGTTCAAGTCGTTTCTTCTTTATAACATGTGTCTGGCGCTGTCTGTTGGCTCCCCTTTATAAGGTACCAGCAGTTTGTTTAAGAGATATACAGATTCACACACATTAATATAACAGAAGTTACATAGATAGTAAAATGTCTCACATCATTTTGCAGGTTACTCTACCAGATTTTTTCTTGGCAGATCAACTTACTAGCCAGGTTTGACATTTGAACTTCTATGTCATACCAAAAGAGGATCCAAGAAGTTGACAATTCAGTCAGTGTAATGTGCAAATTTTGAATTATTTATCAGATAGAACTATAATGAGGTCTTGCATTTCAGGTTCAGGCAATTAGGAGTTTACAATTCTATGTCTGCTACTATGGGTGGGGCAACTTCAGAGAAAGATCAAATACATGTCAAGACAGCAGAATTTACCCAATCTTATACATATTCATTGCAATTATTCCCTTTTGGTCTCGGTTTATTCAGGTTTGAGAAGTTTTACACAAGAAAAATGATCATTCTAACAATAGTTATCTTGACAAGTATTTAATATGATGCTTTGTATGACTTCATGTTATACAGTGTCTCCGTCGCTTATTTGAAGAGAAAGATTTGATGCATGGGTTTAATAGCCTCAAATATTTATCAACAATTGTTGCTCTTGTAATGAGGACACTATATGATCAGAAGAGAGGAACCTTTTGGAGAGTAATGGCAGCATCAACTTCAGGAATTACTACAGTTGCAAACACTTATTGGGACCTTGTCATAGATTGGGGTTTATTGCAAAGGAATTCCAAAAATCCCTGGTTGAGAGACAAGCTACTTGTGCCATACAAGATTGTCTACTTTGTTGCCATTGTAAATACCAACTCAGGTTTCAAAAATCAACTATAAAAATAACTTGCAGCGGAAGTTTTTGATTATTTTGAGTGTAAATGCAGGTTCTTAACATTATTTTGAGACTAGTATGGATGCAGTTGGTTCTAGATTTTCAAGAACTCCCTTTTGTACATAGGAGAGCATTTATTGCAATTGTTGCCTGTTTGGAAATCCTTCGCCGAGGCATGTGGAACTTTTTCAGGTCAGTTGGATGCATTATCTATTTAGTTTAAATATTTTCTGTAAAAACTGGAATTAGTAACTAAATACATTTGTTTTATTTGACAACACATAGAAAATAGTACTGCTTTTCTCTAACGGTGGTAGTAGTTTTTCTGCTGTTTTTATTGTTCAGGTTGGAAAATGAACACTTAAATAACGTTGGGAAATATCGTGCCTCAAAGTCTGTACCCCTGCCTTTCAACTACGACGAAGACAAGAGTATGTAAAGCGAAAATCAAAGGAATAGGCCAGAGTAGTTGTTTGATTCATTCATAATATATATAGTTTTGTTAATCAAAATTATAGAGTGAAGGTATAGGAACAAAAAGAAAATTGAATGTTGCCTCTTGATTAAGGATTCCATAGTTAAAAATAGAACAGTGAAGATCTACTCCTTAATCAGGAGGCTGAAAATGTAATTCTTAAAAACATTTGCTCATGAAAAGTCTCAATGGAATCGTGCTTGACTATACTACCATTGCAGCTTTTCGCAAAAATTATTAGGGCTTTCTAGGTCCAATGATTGATTCAACGCCAAATCAATACTAATATATATCCGCTCAGCTTTCAAAAGTGTTTCAATCAACCGTAAGTGAATACACAATAGAGGAAATATGTACCATATTAATCAGTAAAGACGGCCAACATAATATATACTCTTTTTCTATATATATATATATATATTGAATATGAGAACACACCAGAAAATCTACACTTGACATCTAATAAGTTAATGTGGTTTAACAAATTGCTAATCCTTGTTAACAGGAAATAAATTTTCACTACTTTTCTTTAAATAAAGCGATAATAAAGAAAAATAAATTGTTTTCTAGATAATTAAAAAGAAATTAAGAATTAGGCAGGTGAAGTTATAATAGGTCATTTTTCCTAATTATATTCTCGCTTACGTGTGATCCTGATTCTTTTTTCATGAGTCAAGTATGTGCAAATTCTTTTGATATTGATGGTGGAGAGAATCAATCTCAGAACCTATGTCTGCTCTAATACCATGTTAAAGTATGTGACCATCTCATTTTGAAATGTTGAACGATGACTTCAATCATTAATAATTGAAAGTTTAATGAGTTTATTAACATAAACACATTGTTTGAATAAATGATATTTAGTTTGACCAAATGGATATCTGAACCATTAGCTCCAACGTTGACCTTATATTAATCACGTTTCTTTGTTACAATACATGAATATTTGAATGGAATTAGTCCTCTAATAGAATTCAGTTTAATATATAATACGTCTATAGTCAAATCAAAGGACAAAATACACGCTTATTTCCTTGCTTTGTTCTTTTCTCAAGTACATAGAGCAGCCCACCAAAAACATAGACCGAGGCAAAGGAAATTATTTGTCTAATAAACCCATATGAATTTTATACGTGGTATATATCGATATTGTAAAAGAATATTATAATATTATCAGATCGATTTTATTTGTTATAGCATGTAATCTGTATTATTTTCAAATTACAAATATCACTTTTTATGATATATGTTGTTTGTAAATATCTTTTAATTAATTTGATATTGTCAAAGATCATTTATAAGCTTTAAGATGGACGAAAAATAGAAGGAATTAGTCCTAAAACGATGGAAAAGCATGAAGTTTGAAGCTCATTTCTCTCATGTTATTGTGTGAATTTGACTGTCCATTTTATTGTGTGGTCATTGTCATATTGTTTGAAGCTCAGTTCTCTCATGTTATATATATATTCCAACTACTTGGTCCACAAATAAAATATCACTTTGATTATTCGAATGGAATAATGATGATAAAAGCTAAGATGAAGAATTATTTACCTAGTTTGATCAAGAAGAAGAACAAAAAGTAAATGTACATATGTCAAAAAAAAAAAAAGTACACATCTTGTAAAATTAAATTGAGTAAATCTTATCGATGGTTATTCATCTTTATTTATCATGCAAATGTTATTTTTATGTAATATATTTTCTTACATAAATGTCATTCAACTTTAAGGATTATCACAAAAAAATATTTTTCTATTTCGTAAATACCATATAAAAGTCATTTTTTCTATTTATTAACGTTAACTAGAAATAAATTTTACCTAAAATTTTAAATTTACGATCAATGGTTAAAATCAGTTTTTAAACTTGAAAATCTCAATTTAAAAGTCAAAGTGAAAAATTAACTATAATACATAACCTTAAAAAGAACCACCCCCCCCAAAAAAAAAAAGGGGGGGGGGGGCGGGGGATAAGAAAGAGACACACACAAAAACAGGTCCATGGTGCAATAATTTGCAAAAAGACACAATAAAATTGGCCAGAAGGACCTAGTCTAACGTAAGAAAAGTAATGATGATGATACAACAAATAAATACAATATATATAATTTAAGAGCATTATTGATGACTGGGGGACCTTTCTATTTCATGCAATTAATTCTACTTTGTACCTTATAGCTAAATTTATTTATATACGAGTCATGTTATGTCACATCGTAGAACTTATTTTATATACACATCTATTACTTTCTATCAATATTTTTGAAAGAATTTTTGGAGCATAAAAGTCTAAAAAAAATTAATTGAATACTACATTATTTCCTTTGACCTTATGGTAAATGTATCAATCCACACTTGTCTCTATGCTGTCACTGTTAGAGTCGATGTGGATATAAAGTTTATCTTTTGGTTTAGTTACGTTTAATTATATTTTATTTTAATTGTATATGTATATAATATATAAAAGAATTAAAAAACTCAAATCATGATGTGGATTGTGAAATGTTACATCATGGGTTTCATTTTACGTATTATATTCTTATTTAGTAATTATTTTAAATACATTTTTGTTAGGACTTTTAGAAAACGTCTAAAAAGAATTATTTATTAGAATATAGGAAAAGGGTCTTGTTTGTTCATCAACCTTCTTCTTTCACTGTTAACACATCTATTTCTAGGTGACATCTCGTTGGAAGTAAAACATAAAATAATCATAAATTTAAAGATTATTTTAGGGTTAAAGGTCAGTATCCGAACTTTGATCGAAATTGTTGTAACAATATCGAACTTTGAAAAGGATCTTTTACCCCTGTATTATTTGATAGCGTATTTTAAAGGTATATATGTGTCCACGTAGACATCATAAATATTGTATCATTATAAATAGTAACGTGTCCACGTGAGCACATATATACCTTTAAAATACATTATTAAATAGTGCAGTCCAAAATTTGGTATTATTACAGCAATTTCGGATATATTTCGAACCTTTTTTCCATTATTTTATATAATATTTTGTCTGAATTTACATTATCTTGGCATAATTTACCAGAATTTTTGGTTTAGATTAAAAAAAACTCCTCATAATAAATACTCGCATAAGTTATGCAAATATCTTTGTTTTATTTTATGCAAAATACAATGTGAAACAAGAATATGAAAATTAATATACATGAATTAAAATATTTAAATTACAAAAAATAATCCTTCAAGTAAACCATTATTTGTTAAGAAAAATAATAATAATCTTAATATAACAAACCAAATATTCAATAACTAACAACCCCTATTTTACAATTAAATATCATCCATACATATCTAGAAATCGGACACTGCTAAAAAATTAGAAGAATATTGTATTAGGACAACTGAGAATCCTAGGTATATAATTGATGCAAACGGCCTATGGGAAGCCAAGGTTAAATTTTAATTAATTCTAGGGAAGAAAATCACAATTAAATATCAATTAACGAAAATGTTAATTGAAACTTATCTCTTTTGATTTGATTTGATAATCAGACCGGTTGAGATTATTAAAATTAGAAGTATTAGATTATAACGGTTGTAAATTATTATTAGAAAATGTCAACAAATTTGGGTAATGGTGAAAGAAAGAAGAAAGTTTGGTAAATGGTACATTCTTATCCAATTGGATGTTTTACAGAGATTTGACGACACACTTTTCAATATTCTACAAACTTGTCTCTTTTCTATTTGGACGGCTTTAGTCATCATTAAATTATTTGAAAACTACTCCTTTACGTACTAATTTTTTATTTTAATCCAAAGTAAATGACATTTTTTATCATCAACAACAAGGAATTATTTGTTTTCTTCTAAATTTACTCATATTTGAGTTTTTATTGCAACTAAAAAACTATTAAGTATTATTATTTTTAATTAAAAGAAAACTCTTGTTAAATTAAAGCTACAAGCACTGTTTAATATGTAGGGGAGGAAGTAAAGTAAAGGTTGTTGAAATTGGTGTGGTTCCAGTAAGCATGAAATGATCTGGTGTACAATAAATTGAATAAAAATAATGAAAAATTAAGTTTACATTTCAATATTAAGTAGTATAATATATTTTCCTTTTCTATTTAAGTAGAGCAGCTAGGACATATCGTGTACATAAACTAGCCAACCACATTTAATTAAGATTCCGTACGTGCATAAAAAAAATTACTTAATTTTAATTTTGCATGTAGCTTTATTGTAGCATAATATTTTAGTATATTCTAAAATATTTTTTACTTTATTAAATTTCATTGAGTCGATGAGAGAGTAGTGAACTAAAATAAATGAGGTATGATAGAAATCCTAACAAAAAGGTTTAGCTGTTAATGGGGCAGTCAATTAGTGAATAGTTCAAAATTGGCAACAACTGTAAGAGTCTACCTCTGACACAGCCCCATAGTATAATTTATTGCACAGTGACTTTCGGGGTTGCTGCTGCTGCCATTGTTAAACAGTATTTCAAGCTCCAAAATCCCTAAACTAATCAAGAAAAGCGGTTGATTCTTGACCTTTTTCCACGACATTCTTGGAACCTTACTAGTTTTGGAGACCTTTTAAACCAACTTGATTCTTGACCTTTTCTTCACTGACGGCTACAACCCCAAACCCAACATTTTTATATTAACTCCAATCTTTTTCATTCTTGGTAAAAACAGAGAAAACCCCACTTTTTATATCTTAAAGAAAAACCAAACAGTTTTGATAAAGATGAAATTTGGGAAAGAATTTACATCCCAAATGATACCTGAATGGCAAGAAGCCTACATGGATTATAATTATCTAAAAGGTGTGTTGAAAGACATATCATGTTTCAAGAAGAAGAATGCACCATTACCTGAAGTTGCAGCCACACCAAAAGGCTCATTAAAGAGAAGGATATCTATGTACAGAGCTTTTAGTGGTTTACAAAGTAGATTCAGTTTCAAAGGTTCACCTGGTAGAACTGACAATGAAGATGAAGAAGTTATTTTAGTAAGTTCACTGCAACAAGAAGGGTCACAAGGACACCATCAAACTATGTTTCTTATGTCATCTGAACAAGGTGGAGAATATGAGATGGTTTTCTTTAGAAGACTTGATGATGAATTCAACAAGGTGATAACTTTTTACAAGAAAAAAGTAGGGGAAGTGAAGGATGAAGCTGATGAATTGAGTAAACAAATGGATGCACTTATTGCTCTAAGAATTATGGTTGATAAACCTTCAATTGGAATGCCTAGTGACAAATTGATGATGGATCCTTCAACCAATGATGATAGTACTTTGTCTCCAGGATCAGTAGTTCCTACTCATATAAGTAGTACAGGTTAGTCCAATTTCTCAAATACTATGGTTGATTCCATGTCTTGGAGCCGTGACCTATATGTAATTAGTTTGGATTCGTGTTTAACCTCAATACAGGTGGGGAACATATGGAGGCAATTCAAGAAGTTGAGATGACTGGTGAAGAAATTCTGGAAGAGGAATCAACATCAGGGAATAGAGATAAAGAAAAGAAGAATCTCATGCGTTTTAGGCCTGCTCCAATAGAGATTTTGGACAATGTAAAAATCAATATTGATCCTGCAACACCTATCTCGACTTTGAAAAATGTGATCAGGACTTCAAAAGCAAACTTAAAATTCAGCAAAGATGAGCTCAAAAAAGCTGAAGAACAAATGAAAACGGCTTTTGTTGAGTTCTATAAAAAGCTTAGACTTCTGAAAAGCTACCGGTAATGGTGCAATTTTTTTCTCCCAAATGAGGACTTGTAGTTGTTTTGGTGTTCAATCTAACTAACACTTTGCTACTTATTGTATTAGTTTATTAAACGTGTTGGCGTTCTCCAAGATCATGAAGAAGTATGATAAGGTACTACACTGAAGTTTATGGATAACTATTTGGCAATAGAAAGTAGAAATTTTTAGTTTTGCCTTTTAACACTGCAATTTACTGATACAGACTACTTCAAGGAAAGCTTCTAAATCATACTCAGATATGCTTGATAAATCTGATCTTGGTAACTCAGATGAGGTACATTTTCTTCGTTTATTCCACTTGCAATTATAATTTGAAGTTTGAACTTCTCATCAATCTTTGCTTTTCCTTAGGTTAACAAGCTCATAGAAAGAGTGGAGGTCACGTTCGTAAAACATTTTGTCAATGGCAATCGAAGGAAAGGAATGAAACATTTAAGACCACAAGCTAAAAGAGAAACGCATCGAGTAACATTTTTCATGGGTAAGCATACATCCTTATTAGCATCAACACTCTCTTCCTATGTAATCAAAATAAAATTTTAATGAATCATCTTCATCCAGGATACGTGCTTAGCAAAAGTTCGTACACTGCATCATAACCATATGTTCGTTTTAGTAACTGATATACTTTTCACCTACAGGTTTGTTCTCTGGCTGCTCAATAGCATTAGTGGCAGCTATTGTTGTAGCGATACGTGCACAGCACCTTCTAGAACATAAGGATCGTGATAAGTATATGAATAACATATTTCCACTCTATAGGTGAACTAAACATCTGTCTTTTACAAATTCATATTGATTCCTTCCTAATGTTTTTTCTACAAGAGAAACCATGTTTTAAGCAATACATATGAGTAATGAAGCTCTAACATTGCAGCCTATTTGGATACATTGTCCTCCATATGCTCATGTATGGGGCAAATGTATACTACTGGAAGCGTTTTCGGATCAATTATCCCTTCATATTTGGTTTCAAGCAGGGAACAGAGTTAGGTTACAAACAAGTTTTCCTCCTTGCTTCTGGTCTTTCAGCTCTTGCATTGGCTGCTTCACTCTTCCACCTGGATATGGATATGGACCCGAAAACAGGAAGCTATGAGACAGTGAAAGAGCTGATCCCACTTATGTTGGTGTTTGTAAGTTTAGAAACATTAGTTTTCCTTCTACTATCATTATACAACTGATCTATACATAAATTTGAACCCCCTAATGATCTTAAATCTTCTTCTTTCTTACAGGTTCTTCTTCTAATAACTTTTTGTCCTCTGAACATTTTATATCATTCAAGTCGTTTCTTCTTTCTAAGAACTGCCTGGCACTGCCTATGCGCTCCCCTCTATAAGGTACCAGCAGTTTGTTTAAGAGATATACAGATTCACATACTTTAATATCACAGGACTAACTAGGTGCACATCAATTTACAGGTTACTCTACCAGATTTCATCTTGGCAGATCAACTTACCAGCCAGGTTTGACACTCTTTTCTATATGGGAAAGGGAAACTTCTACATTCTACCATAATGTTGATGATTTCAGTCAGTATAATGTGCAAATTGATCTGTGCTTATCGCGAAAAACCACACTGTGCTCTTGTATTTCAGGTTCAAGCAATTAGGAGTTTGCAATTCTACATCTGCTACTATGTGTGGGGCAACTTCAAAACAAGATCAAACAAATGTCAAGACAGCAATGTTTACCAGATCTTATACATAGTCGTTGCAATTATTCCCTTTTGGTCTCGGTTTATTCAGGTGTGAGAATTTTCGCACACAAAAAAAAAATATCATTCTGACAAGAGATTTGTTGAGAAATATTTAATATGGTGCTTTGTATGACTCAGTGCCTGCGCCGCTTATTTGAAGAGAAAGATTCGATGCAGGGGCTTAATGGCCTCAAATATTTCTCAACTATTGTTGCTCTTGTGATGAGGACACTTTATTCTCAGAAGGGAGGAACCTTTTGGAGAGTAATGGCAGCATCAACTTCAGGAGTTACTACAGTTGCAAACACTTATTGGGACCTTGTCATAGATTGGGGTCTATTGCAAAGGAATTCTAAAAACCCCTGGTTGAGAGACAAGCTACTCGTCCCACACAAGATTGTCTACTTTGTTGCCATTGTAAGCCTATTTGAATAGTAATATATTAACAGTAAGTACTCTTCCATTGAAACTACGTTATTGATGATTCAAAATCCAAATGCAGGTTCTTGACATTATTCTGAGACTAGTATGGATGCAATTGGTTCTAGATATTAAACAATTCTCATTCCTGCACGAGAAAGCATTCCTTGCAGTTGTTGCCTGTTTGGAAATCCTTCGCCGAGGCTTGTGGAACTTTTTCAGGTCAGATGCATTACCTACTGAGTTTAAATACTATGTAAAGAAGCTTTACATACAATACAAAGAATAACTAGTGCCCCTAAAAAGTGGAATGATTTCATAACAGAAATTTGATGAGTTAGCCAGCTACTAGTGTGTATATATATCTAACTTCACGATAGAGAAGATACTGCTTTTGTTTAACAGTAGTAGTTTATTTAACTTCTGTTGTTTTTATTGTTCAGGTTGGAAAATGAGCACTTAAATAATGTTGGGAAATATCGTGCCTCCAAGTCCGTACCCCTTCCTTTCAACTACGACGAAGACAAGAGTATGTGAAAAACGAAAAACAAAGGAACAGGCCAGAGTAGTCGAGACTCAAAAATGATTTTCTTTTTCCTTGGTTCCTCTTTTCATGTAGAATCCTTTTATTCATTCATGCGTCAAATGTCAATGGTGCTTATAATGAAGTTTTGTTATAGTAGGAAAAGTAAGCCTCTAGATTAAGGATTGAAAAGATATCCTTAACCAAGAGGCTGAAAATGCTCTTTTATGTTTTCGCTCAAAGATATTATCTACCTTCTATATCAACTTAATGTACCTTTAGCTGAAAATGTCTCATACTAGTATTTGAAATTATTAGCATAACCATGGCAAAAACAATAATTGAAGAAATACACAGCTAATATATATCCGTTCACGTCCAGCTTTCTTCATCAAAAGAGTCTCAAAATATTTAACAAAGCAATCAATGCTGGGTCCCATAGCTTTCCAAAGTTTCACATGAAAATGACTGGTAGGTAACATGTTGAAGGTCATTCTCCAACTCTTACCCAGGATAAACGTCCAATCAACGTAAGTGGACATGTAATAGAAGAAGGAAGGAATATAATATAGATGAGGCATAATACATAAACAAAACGCTCAACTTTGACCTCAGCTGAAAGTAAACGCTCTAACTTTGAGAGTGCACATCTAAACACCTCAATTGACAACCAAACACTCCAATTTGAGGTATCTAGATGTGCACTCTCAAAGTTGGAGAGTTTATTTGCCAACTAAGACGGACAACATAATACCCCTTCTCTATATGAAAAATCTGTTGATCAAAACGGATGACATAGTCAGATTGACAAAGAGGACACATAATAAACACACCATTAATAGAAATGGTAGCATCTATAACTAGAGTGTTCAAGTTTTGAAAAGACTAACTTAAATGTTAAACATCTTCCGCAGAATGTACATCTTAAAAGTTTTTGCCCTCTAAAAGTTTCAAACAAATGAGAAGTAATCCAAGAATTACTAAAGTCCAGTTGGTGCTGAAAGTTGTCGACGGAGAGCAATTTATTCCAGAACAGTAGTGTACAATGAAGAAGCTAACCATTTTATCTCCCCTTAGTCAACAAAAAAACACTGAGCAAAGACCAATGAAGCAAACTAGAAGGGTGAACTCTATTCCGGTGGATGGGAATCCTCTTGATCTGTCTCTTTATCACTCTGAGAGGCAACCGACTGGTCTGAATCAGAGTTTTCTGCAGTTATAGCACCTGTGCTATCATTATCTTGGTTACCAAAGATATACGAAAATGATAGTGGATTATACGTGGAGCTTGCCTTCTTCAGTCCCTGAATAGCTTTGATTGCCGCAAGTGTACTTCGATATATATCCACATTTTCTTCCCCAAGTGGCAATATCGGAGAAACATTTGAAGCATAAGAAGTAGTTCCTCTCGTCGGCTCTTCTGCAGTAGCATCTGATTCTACAACTTCTGCTTCCAAAGGAAATAGGAGCTCGAGATTTTCCTCACACTCACGGACTAATCTATTTAGAGGCTCAGTTGTAAAGAAGGGCTGATCAAGAGCAAGTTGTGTGAAAGGAAGACGCAACAATCTCCCAGTTCGTTTATCAAACTTCTTCAAAATCTTAACAAGACCTAAGGGAACAAAACAATTTGTTATAGAAAGTTGATGTTGCACAAAATTTAAGCAACACTCTACTTGAAGTTGTTATTCAGCTAAAACAAGAGCAATACGACACTTGAAACACTAATGCTTGAGCAATTGTAACTGGCTAACTGATATCACAATATATGCTTAAAATAGAGTGTAAATGCTGTGGTACCTGCAAAATTTAGAGAGCTGTAATTTTTAAGAAGAACCATCTCCCCGTGTATAGCAACAAAGTCTTTACGTATACCCATCACTTCATCACTAAATTCACTGTCTTTTGTGAGAACTCCATCTTTGCCACTCTTCTCCTTTACTCTTTCAATTCGTTCCTTCAATTCCTGGTATAAAAATAGATGAGATAGGATCAATTCACATACCAAAGACAATTACAATTGATACCCACATATTTGAATATTTATTTATTTATTTTTCCACGTCTAAATTTTTACTTGCTTACTCTGGGGCATATTTTCTTGGACCCTTCCTTCCCAATCCTACCTCTCCAAGACCAAGAAAAAGAGAGAGAGAATTTAAAATTTCCTACTTTCAGTCCCCTTCTGGAACTCATAAGAGAGATCGATCCAACTCCAAATGAAAAAAGTTCCCTAGATAAATTCAAACCAAAATATTTTTCCTTATTCCCCATCTACCACCACATTTTTTTTAAGTGGACGCCACAAGGGAATGTCATCCTCCACGGCATAACAATAAATTCAAAAAAGAATGAACTTCTAAATATCGTATATTGCATAACTCATTTCACCACCAAACAATCCTAATACAAGACTAAGATAGATATCAATCTTCCACTCAAGGCATGAAACAGGTAACAGTAACTTCGGAAGTACTAATCAGATATCAATTCTGATTAGTACAAAGTATAAGAAAAAAAAAAAAGGGGGGGGGGGGGGGGTGGTATGATA
>JAJONR010005667.1:0-46146 GCA_029582245.1 Solanum etuberosum | reverse complement strand
TCTAAATCAAAGATCGGTTTAAAGGAATTGAATGGAAGATTACATGTACGAGGCTATTAATAAGCCAAGATGGGTTTCCTCTCTTTGAGTAATTTAAAAGGCATATCAAACGGGCGAGTTTGAATTATACATTGTATACTAATATATAAAATGTCAAACTAAACATCCAACAAGAAATAATCCCTGCATTATGCAATACTAATCCCTAAATTACTAATGCTTACATTACAATCCCTGTATTACTACTCCCAAGATTAGATCCGAGCATACTTGTTTCTAAATCAAAGATCGGTTTAAAGGAATTGAATGGAAGATTACATGTACGAGGCTATTAATAAGCCAAGATGGGTTTCCTCTCTTTGAGTAATTTAAAAGGCATATCAAACGGGCGAGTTTGAATTATACATTGTATACTAATATATAAAATGTCAAACTAAACATCCAACAAGAAATAATCCCTGCATTATGCAATACTAATCCCTAAATTACTAATGCTTACATTACAATCCCTGTATTACTACTCCCAAGATTAGATCCGAGCATACTTGTTTCTAAATCAAAGATCGGTTTAAAGGAATTGAATGGAAGATTACATGTACGAGGCTATTAATAAGCCAAGATGGGTTTCCTCTCTTTGAGTAATTTAAAAGGCATATCAAACGGGCGAGTTTGGTCATATTTGGATGTTTGTAGAGTTCAATCCCTCTAGAAGTAACCCCATCGACCTCGTACCACAGTGGCGAGTCATAGTACTTATGGACAAAAAGCACACTCTTGGGGTCAAAACAGGTTGAGTCAGTTAAACAAGTCACGATCCAACATACCCAAATTTGTGTGGATCAAGATGTGCTAAACAATAGGTGCCTACTAACCCCTCCAATTCAAAACTACTATTTTATTTGACTATTTTTTCCCAATTTGTAACAGTACAATTGTGTAGCTACATATATCCCAAACCTTTCTTCTCTCTCCCCCACCCCTTCTGCAAAAGAAAAGGAAGAGAGAGAAAAAGAATGGATGCCAAACAGTCCCAATCAGGAAGGTGGAAATGTGCAGTCAGTGACTTATCAAGCAACTGGAGCTGGTCCGAAGAAGATGCATGATCCTCAGGAGAGTTACCTTCTAATTTGTTCCAATAAGAAGCAACAAAAAGCAGCTAAGGATAATGGAAAGTGGTTAATGAGTCACTCACAATGCCTCTGCCTGGAAGGCAAGAAATGCCGCCCTAGCATATCTAAATAATTCAGAAAAATAGGAAGTCATACTTTGCAGTATCATATAATGGCAGCTGGTGAAAATAATAAGACTGTGTTCTTAGATATCGAAACCTTTGGTCCAGTTTAAGCTAAAATACTATTTAGTCATATGGCTCAAATGCATGTCATACATGCCAATAATACCAGGAAATACAGTAGGCCCAACAGTTTTTCCTTTACAAGTTTCAATAAAAAACAAACTAAGGGAATTGTAAAAAAACACATGGGAATATCACTACATTCTACCAGCCATGCTCATTTCAACTAGACAGTCATGCTAGATACTTCGTAAACATCATGAAATAACATACTTCTAGGTTCGTGGTTGAAAAGGCTCGTACAAGTTATATGTCTATAGAACATATGGAGCACTCAAGGGTGTAGCCTAGTGGTCAATGAAGTGGGTTGAGAACCATGAAGTCTAAGGTTCAAATTCAGTAGAGGCAAAAACACTAGACGATTTTTTCTCATTTGTCCAAGTCTTGGTGGACAGTTCTACTCAATACCTATGTTGGTGTTGGTGGGAGGTAACATGTGACTCGTGAATTAGTCGAGGTGCGTGCAAACTGGACCAGACACCAAGTTTATAAGAAAAAATGGAATAGGGGTGTCAAAGTGTGGTTGAACCCGACTTGGGTGGATTAAAATCAATCGACTCAATAAATGGCTTATGATCCAACCAGTCCAAAGTTTACGTGGGAAGATGGGTTGATCAACGAGTCAAGCGCAACTTGACCCATTTAAAAGTTCAAAGCTTCCTCTCCTTTTGTTGAACATGAAGTTTTCTAAAGAAAGTAGATTATGTGATATATTAATGATTTGGTAAGTAAATTACAAACATCTAAAGAGACCATTCTTTTGTAAAGATATTGAAAGATCATTGGTATTCATTGTGCAATGCTAATCTGTTTTCTTTTCACTAATCTAGAGGTCTATCATGCATTTAAAGTTTAAACAAATAGGGGAAAAATCACTAACTCATTTAAAAATATGAACTCCTTTTGCAAATATTACCAGCAAAAAAAGAGAGAACCATTTAATTATAAAAAAATAGAAAGAGGAAGACAAAGAAAAAGTTATCAGTTACAAAGTAATAAAACCAGAAAAAAAGAGCTGAAATATTAAATGACTCAAATGCCAGCAACTTCTCTGATATAAGCTCAAATATTGACCTTATATGACTAGAACTAGAAATCAAAAATTCAAATTACAATTTCTCTGACCAGATTCAAATTATTCAAGATATGACAAAGTAAACAGTAAATATTTCCAAATAAGGGGTTCACACAGAAATTTAAATCATACTAAAAGGTACTTAAATCAACGCTAACATAATTACGTTGAGCAAATATTATAGTATTAGGTAAGATAGAGAGAGAGCGCATAGCTAACATGACCAGACGGTAAAGTAGGTCGCAAGGGTGGACAAAAGATGACTGACAACTGACCGAGCAAGTCTGTCACACACTGTTCACAGGAAAAAAGAATCAAATTTGATCCTAGATATATACCACATAACATAAATAGCCCCATAACGTTTGCAAAAAGTAAACACATTTTTAGTCCAAACCCGAAAACTAACAGAACTCTCCAAGCTTTCTGTTAAAAATTAAAATTGACAGAAAAACTCAAGTGTATTTCACGTGAAATGTTAACAGTCAGAACAAAGAAACAGTTCATCTTCATCACCTGGTGGAGATATCATGTCAGCCTATCTGTTGGACCCAAAATCAATCCAAAATCATGACATTAGATATTGTGTTCATAAGAAGGAATAGTGGAATATAATCAACTCCTTGTTATGGTAAGAATCTATTTTTCTTTTAAATTTCACATTGTATGATTTTATATTGTTCTACTATATACTTTCGACTGTTATGCACTATTTTCTGTCAATATTGATTACCAAAAATGTTGATCTTCTGTCTGACCTCCCTCACTCTCTTCAGATTGTGCTTGGTTGTTTTGCTTTTTCTTTTATGTTGTAATTCACTTTATGCTAATTTTTCTTTATAGCTACACTGATCTTTTCTTTTAAATCTTTTGTCAGATTTTTAAATTCTGTTTTTATTTGATTGATACAGAATAGTCTAAGGACAATTTTAAGTTTTTGACTTAGAGATTGATGATCAAGCTGGATGGACCTTTATGTCTAACAAGCAAAAAAGTCTAACTGAAGCATTTAGTAAGGTTATGTCATCTGTCAGCCATAGATTCTGTGTGAGACACCTCCACAACAATTTTAAGAGGCAGAGACAAGACGAGATGATACCTTTATCTCATCTTACATTATGGACATCAAACATGGTCATATTTGATGCTGCTCTTATTCTATTTTGCTGTCAATTAATACTACAAGATGGCTTTACTGATCAAGTATTAGTCATTTTGTTACGTGCAGGCTGGAATAGCTCCTAGTGAGTTGCAGCCAGTGGGTGATTCAAGTGGCTAGTGTTTCAAGTGATGGTTGTTGGTGTAAAGTTGGTGTTTCATTTTCTCTGGCATCTTTGGTTAGAAGTGTAAAGTCAAAGTTCTGTTGCTGCTGATTTTTAACATTTTGCTTCGTAGACAATTTATATGCAATTTTGGTTTAACTTTTGGAAATGTAGCTTTTAGGGATCACATCATGTCAATGCAAATAAAATTAACCAACTGAGACAAAGACAAGCTAAAAAAAACCACATGGAATAGAAGCTTGTTACACTCAGGTCTATCACATAATTACTGGTATGGGACCTGAATGCTCAGAAAATGATGCATCAAAACAACTTAAATTCGCGATTGATTCAGGAGAAAAAATCAAATAAAATCATAAGTAAGCTATGTCATATCACCGAACAAATTACTCATTGGTCTCCAAGACACTTCTCCTATCTAAAACTCCATTCGTCCCATAATTTTAGTACCCTTTTCTTTTGGATGGTAATATACTAATATTGAACGATTTTAGACTTGAACTGACATAGATTTACTCTTCTTTTTTTTAATAAAAACTTAATATTTTAGAAACTACATCAGAAAGTAATCTAAATCCCAACATATCCTTAGTAAAAAAAAAAGATGAAATACATTTAAAAATCTTAGTTGAATCATTAGCTGACTCTTGAAAAGAAAAAAAAGGAACAGAAACTAGTAACTATATCTCATAGTTTCAAAATGGAAATCTGAACGAGAAAACAATAATATGAGATATAATTCGAGTCAACCAATTAGAAAACATCATAAATTTGATTCAATCGCACCCAAGATTTGTACATAAAAAAAATCCTCAGAAACCAGAAAAGAGAGCAATAAAGACAAAAACTAGAAATTATTTTTCAACACTATTGATTAAGAACTACATCAAAGTCTACATTTTGCAGATAATTAATCTTTCACATACAAAAGAATGGCCAAAATAAATTGAATTAATTATAAAACTAAGATTTGAAGAATACCCACATGAAATTTTACATCTTTAAGGGAGAAACTGACCTGAAAAAATGGTTCAGTTTCAATGGTGTCCTCGCATACTTTTATTACCCAATTAGGACTTCCAAGATTGTTGGGATTTTGCAAATATTTTGTATTTGTATTTGTAATTACTAAATAATTGCTTAGTAATACTCCCTCTATTCCATAATATTCCAAGTGAATGAAAAGTTTTACCCCAAACAACAAAAGGTGGGTTTTGCCCCGCTTGACAAGCGCCATTATAGGTGCATCGATTGGTTCGGTTCGGTTTTGTGTATTATTGATTTGATTTATCAGTTTTGATTTTTAAATACGCTAAACCAATAATCAAACCAATTAGATATTTTTTATCGGTCTTCAGTTTATTGGTTTTGATCCTTAACGGTTCGGTTTTAGGTTTAACCAACAAACAAATGCTTATAAAATAAAGAGCAAATTTTAAGAATAACACACATAAAAATCATATTAGCACTTTATAGCTACAGTTTTGCTATGGAGCATCTGATTTGTATAAATCGCAGGCAGGCATCTCGTTTATATAAAAGCGCAACGATTGTATATGTATATCGGTTAGATAATTGTATATATGTAACTACTATGTATATGTATCAATGATTGTGTTTGTATATCTGCATAAAATTTGAATTTGTATACAATTGAATCGAATTAAAACATTTATATATCAAATCTCTCTCTCTTTATACAACACAAATTATACATTGTAATTTGTATAATTTGTTTTTGTATAAAGCGATGAAGAGAGAAAGGCAAAAGAGAACTGGACAGTGGAAGATCTATATTTGTATAATTATAAGTGTATAGGACGAAAAAATATGTATTTGTATTTGTATATACAGTTCTCTCTCGCTTTATACAACACAAACACAATTTATACATTTGTGTTTGTATAAAGTGAGAGAGGCGAGCGAGATTCGAGAGTGACGAGTGAGATTCTCTGAATGACAAAGTATTTGCTATGAATTATAATTAAATGAAACTGTAACTATAGCATTTATTTTGAATTAATAGTTTGCTATAATGCACAATTCTCCCTAAAATAAATATGTGACTTTTCTTATAAATTTGACGCGACAAGACAATAATGTAACTTTACAAAAGCTCATAAAATAGAAACAACAATAACAAACATGAAAAGAACTAAACATGTGTAACACAAGGAGAAATTAAGAGGAATATGATTCTTACTTTAGGCTTTGACGGTTTGTATAATGTGAAGTTGTGAATTCAAAGTCACAGTGAAGTATGAATTGAAGGCTAAATGACAAAGACATAACTAGTAAGATATTAAGATTAATATTTAATATTTATGTATAGATAAAAATAGCAAATTACTATAGTCTTAATGGGTTATCGGTTTACCCTATAACCTAATATTAAAAATCAATACCGAACCAATAATCCGATAATTTTTTATAAAACCATTAAAAAATCGTTAACCCAATAACCCAATAACCCAATAGCAATAAACCAATAACACTCTTTTTGGTTCAGTTTATCGGTCGGTTCGGCCTTTGCACACTCCTAATTAGGGGTGTACGTAGGTTGATTTGGTTTGGTTTTTCACTGAAAAAAAATCTAAATCAATTATGTCGGTTTATTAAATCTAAAAATCAAATCAAACCACATAAAGTTGGGTTTTTTGGTTTTGGCTTTAGTCGGTTCTTTCGGATTATTTTTTTTGGTTTTTTACAACTATACAATGTTTGAAAAAGAGATCAAATATATTTTCACTTACCTGTGTGATAAGCTAAACTTTAAAAATGTTAAATGAATAGAAATCTTCGAAAAGACGGTAAAATTCATACGAGTACACAATACTTTTATTGAAATATCAACGTTTATTATGTTAAATTAATAAGATTTAGGCTACAGTCAAACTGAATATAAAACAAAATATTTACAAACTAAATTGTTAACTTCGAATTTGAAAAACTATAACAATATAATTGTAACTTCCGATCTTAATACAAAATAAAATATTTACAAAATTTTACAAGCCCAAATTTGAAATAATATATCTAAACATTGAAAACTATAAACTAACTAAAAATATAGAGAAAATGGTCAAATGCCCCCTTAAGCTATGATCGAATTCTCAACTACACACTTATTCTTCACGGGAGTCCTATCACCCCCCTAAACTGTTTAAAACTAAAATTATTACCACCCTAAATGCCTACATGGCAAAGTGAGTGTATTGCACTCTCCTTGAGAGAGTGAAGATAAAAAAGAAAAAAAAAATTACTTTTAATATTTTTCATAAATATATGCATTTTATTTTTTTTAATTTTTTTTTCTTATTTGTTTCTACTTCTAATTTGATTTCTTCTCCATAGCAACTTAGTAGAGCATCAATGGCAGCCACCAAATTACACCACCTCTCACCATTTTGAAATCATTGTCATTATTATATTAATCAATATATCACAAATCGTACATAATAATTTCATGCCTTTTCTCCACAATCAGGAACTACGAACCCAAAATCTTTCAAAGCAAACAAATTTAAGCTTAATACAGTGACACTCAACTGATTTTCTTCGATTAAACTTTCAATACAAGGAAAAAATTTGATCCTATATTCAATACCCAAAAGACCCACGAAATTTTTTGTATGCACTTGCAATTTTTGGGATTTGAATTTTCTCCGGTTCGAAGCTAGTTTCGATGGCGGTTTAAAGATTTTTCCTTAAGTTTCGGACAATCAATTCAATGAATAAATTTTATTTCAGCTTCAAATAATACTCCTCAACTGATTTAGCAACTTGTAATTTTCATGCAAATCTGAAAAAATGCAGTTCATGTTATTCATCTTCTTTGTATGATTACTACAAAAATTTGATGCAAAACCATCCTAAATCTTCTTCAAATCGCCTCAAATTTTAGATATAAGCTTATCTCAACATTTCGACTCTTTTGATTTATTACCCATTCAAAACGGAGCTCGTCTGTGGTAAGTCAAAATTAGAACTCAAGCTTATAAACTAACTTTAATGGTGGTTTCAAGTTGTGCTTCAAAGTTTCAATCTTTAGCTTCGATTTTCAGCCATACGAAATTCTTCGAACCATCGACGAACTCAGTTTCTCCTAATTTAACAATATAGATTCACAAAATTCATATGAATGCTCGTCGATTTTTATGGAGTTTCGACATGCTTCAAATCCAAAAATCGCAGCTATATATAAACTCAATTAACCAGTGTTTTCAGCTTCAAACAATTAGCAATCAACATTATAATAAAAAAGTTTCAATATATGAAGATCCAAGACACAAATCTACAAATTTCAACCTTTTGACCTTCAATATAGTTTTTAGAATAATAAATTAAAAAGAAAAAAAAATAAAAAAAAAGTTTTAAATAAAATTTCCAGGTGTCAAACGCGTGCACATCACCTACCAATAAAAATGTGGTTGTGACTTTTTAAGGGGGTAAAAATTTCAATTTTAAACAGTATAGGGGGGTGATAGGACTCCCGTGAAGAATAAGTGTGTAGTTGAGAATTCGGTCATAGCTTAAGGGGGAATTTGACCATTTTCTCTAAAAAATATATTAACAAAGTAGATTATAAATAATATTTTTTATCTATAAATAAATAAAATTATATATATATTAAGTCGGTTTGGTTTGACTTTTTTTCTTTTAATACCAAACCAATTAGAGTGGTCATTTTTTTCCAATGCCAAACCAATCAAATCAAACCACAAATTATTATTTTTCCCATTGTACACCCCTGCCCCTAATTATAGGTCCTATAAATAATTTTACTTTCTAAATGTTTTCCCTCTTTCACCATTTTTTATTTATTACTTCTCTCAAACACGTGTGTTGCACATGTATTCCATACTTAATAGTATAAATATTTAAAGGTTAAAGTATTTGAATGAAAAAAATTATATATTGTATGAACATGTGAAGAAAACACCTACATTTTATTTTTTAGAACTATTTTTTTACATTAATTTTTATTTATAAGGTACATGATATTGTAATCATTTAAAATTTATTAAATATATATTTATAAAATAATTTGGATTATATTAAATTCATGAATATATTAGTCCAAATAAATTATGAATTGATATAATTGGGTTAATTATTTAAGTCCAATAAATATGAATTTAATTAAAGTCTAAATTAATTGATTTGGCTATAACAGATGAACTCAGTTTGCAAAGCCCAATTTTATCTCATCCTAGAGGCTCATTTTGGTGCCACGTGGTAAATGACGTGGCATGCCAAGTCAAACAAGAAGACAATAGAATCATGACATGAGTCAAAAATGACAAGTCCGCTCCATAAAGCCCATATGCCATATCACTTAAATCTGATTGGTCGAAGGGAATCCTGTTCCAATCACAATTCCTCTATTCTAAAACTATAAATAGGGGTCCTCATAATTCAGAAAAGGGACTGAAAATTCTAAACAAGAAGCTAGAGAAAGCTCGTGGGACAAACGCCACAGATTTCTCTATTCGCTACAAGTTTAAGAATTCAAGTTCAAGAACGATCAAGATCAAGACCATAGAATTCAAGAACAAGCTTGAAGCCCTTGAATTCAAGTAAAAGTCAAGATCAAAATAAAGCTCAAGTTCATCGAAGATTCAAGAATAAGCTTTAAAGCCCTTGAATCCAAGATCAAGTTCAAGACAAATTCAAGATCAAGCTCAAGAGTCCTTGAATCTATATCTGAAAAGACAAATTCAAGGAATCATATAGATTGCAACACTCACATTTTAAAATAATAAATACGATTGTTGCGATAATTTTCTGTTCTTGATTATTGTTGTCTCGATGTAAATTTTACTGTCTACAAATTCTGGCACGCCTAGTGGGACAATCTCTGCCTTTCATCTTAACTTTTCAAGCATCAAAGAATATCGAGATGAATTCCAAGAAGTTCAACTCTCTATCAACTACCTCCAAGGCCGCTAACTCCAAATTCTCTACTGAAGTTGAAGGAATCCTTGGTGTTACCTTTGGAAGTTTCGGAGCTATTATGAGGAGCAAGACCGCTATGATAGGACAACAAACACTTCAAGTGTCGTCCACATCAACTCCTATTTTTGGGTCTTCGACTCCAAAATGGTCAAGGTCCTCCACAAATGCTTTAGGAAGAGGAAGCAGTGTTGTTAAAACAATCAAGAATACCTTAGCTCTACTTGAGCAATTTGGTTCCAAGAACTCTACAACAAAGGAGAACTATGATTCAACCAATGAATCTTCTCCACATGCATCACATAATATGATTCCGTTAAAGATCAATTTGCACGGAAATCCATGCTACTCTCCTACATCCCTAATGATCATGCAAGCAATGGTAACTATTGCTTCTTCCACTGAGGAACAACTTGCAAAGTTTGTTAAAGGATTGGCAAAGCATGTACAACACCAAGAGTCTCGAATCGATAAGTTGATGAATAGGGTGTAAGGCCTTTTATATGGAGAAGCTAGTCATGCACCCGAAAAAGGTGTTGAAGTTCAAGAGATCAAAATTATGCGAAGCAAACGCCCCTTGTCAAGGAAATGCCAGTTTCTTCTAAAGGAATGATCTCGCTCGATCGCTTGAAGGAGTTCATTGAAGGGACAATCAAATATAAGAATAAATTCTCCACCAAGTATTCTCATATGTATGCTAAGCCATACACTGGAAGAATTGATAACTTTAAAATGTCTGCTGGTTATCAACCTCCCAAATTTCAACCATTTGAGGGTAAAGAAAATCTGAAACAACATGTTGCACACTTTGTAGAGACATGTAATAATACTGGAACCTATGGAGACCATCTTGTCAAATAGTTCGTCCGCTCTCTAAAGGAAATTCCTTTGATTGGTACACGAAACTCGAGCCTAATTCTATCGATAGTTTGGAGCAACTAGAGCACGAGTTTCTCAATCGCTTCTATAATACAAGGCGTACAATGACCATGGTAGAACTCATGAATACTCACCAAAGGAAGGATGAGCCGGTTATAGATTTTATAAATTGATAGAGAAACGCGAGCCTAAATTGCAAAGATAGGCTTAGTGAAGCTTCTGCAATAGAAATGTGTATCTAAGAAATGCATTGGGAGCTTCTTTAAATCTTACAAGGAATAAAACCAAAATCCTTCGTAGATCTAGCTACTCGTGTTCATGATATGGAGTTGAGCATGTCCTCTACTAGAAAAGATATGACGTTTGCCCACGATCCTCGCAAAGGTAAGTACAAGCAAGAACCCAAGAGATAGAGCAAATTTGTGCCCAACAATGACAACAAAGAATCCATGCATGTCAATGTGTCGCCTGTGAAGTTCACTACAAAGGAAATTAATGAGCAAAGTGTGAAAATGACTTTCCAAGGGCGTTCGAATCAAAAGTCAGCACTGAGGGGGATGCAAGAAAAGAAATACCCTTTCTTGAATTCTGATGTTTCCGAGATTTTTTATGAGTTGCTCGAGTTAAAGCTCATTGAGTTGCCAGAGATGAAGCGACCTGATGAAGCTAGAAAAACTGATGACCAAAATTATTGCAAGTATCATAGACTTCTGAGCCATCGTCTTGAAAAATGTTTTGTCTTCAAGGATGGAGTTATATGATTAGTTAACGAAAAGAAGATTGTCCTCGATGATGATAAGGCTAGTTATAACCAAAGCTCTATGACATTCGTCTCACTCGATCTGGTCCAAATATGTATCGCTGAAAAGTATGAAGAAGAGTCATTGGATCAAGACAAACCTCAAATTGATATAGATGGTGATGAAGGCTGGATTCTTGTGACTAGGCGAAGACGCAACACGTCAAGCTTACAAAAATAATCATTTGAGCAACCAATTAGAAGGAAGATAGTGAGGAAACTGGAGATTCAAAAACCAATCAAGCGTCCAAAGAGGGCAGAGGTAGAAGTGCATCACTACCAGAAACCCCGACGTCGTATGACTCTAGAGAAATTCTTACCAAGTTGGTACTGCACAAAGTCTACTCAAGAAAATGTCAAGGTATTATGTTTCAATGCTGATAAGGAAGAAATAGTGAGTTAAACCTCACCAAAGGTGTCGCCTACTTATAAAGAAGAAGCGATGAGTAAATCCTCACCAAAGGTGTCTCTTACTGATGAAGAAGAAACAACGAGAGAAATCTCATCAATGATGTCTCCTTCGTTTTCTGAAATTCCTGTTGAACCTTGTTCTCAAGAAGTACATGCATGTGATACGAAAATTACATTTACAGATAGTGATCTTCTATTTGGTGAAACACTACACAATTGTCCTTTGTATATGGTAGGTCACGTGTTAGAGAAGAAGATAAATCGGATCTTAATAGATGAAGGATCTGGAGTTAACGTTCTGCCTATCCACACATTGAAGGAACTCGGCATCATGACTGATGAACTTAGTGAAAGTCATTTGTTGATGCAAAGATTCAATCAAAGGGGACAAAGGTCTATAGGCTCTATTAAATTAGAAATCCACATGGAAGATTTGCGATCAAGCGCATGGATGCATGTGATCGATGCAAAGACTTCATACAATATATTACTTGGTAGGCCTTAGGTACATGAGAATAAAATTGTCTCATCTTCTTACTATCAATGTTTGAAGTATCTTGAAGGCATAATTGAAAGGAAGATAGTTATAGATGATAATACTTTCACCGAAGTTGAGACCAACTTCGTCGATGCAAAATTCTATTTGAAGAGTTATATTGTCAAAGGGGCAAAATCTAATGATGTCAAATCAATCAAGTCTGATAATATCGCAAGCATAAGAATCGATTTGGCTGTCGGAAAGGTAAAAGTTGACACTAAAGCACCTTGTCCCATTCTGAATGAAGGGAAGGTCATGTCTTCGAAGAAGAAGCTGACTTATGTACTTCGCTACGTTCCAAAGATGAAAAAAGAATAAGGTCAATCATCTAACCCTCAAGAAAATGTATTAAGAGGACTAACTCTTCCTATCAGATGGATTGATGCAATAAACTTGTCTTCGAACCTGCCAGGAAAGAGAATCACTCAAAATCAAGTGTGAGATGTGGCACTCCCTACAAAATGTACAAGAGAAGGTTTTGATCTCAATGCTTACAATTTGTTTGTAAAGGCTGGATACAACTCTAATGAGCCATAATTGTTAGGGAAACTCCCATCGGAAGATACAACCAGGCAAGCACGTGGAGGCCTAGGCTATAGCCAACCGCCGTCAATTCGCAAGGGTAAGGAATAACCATATCACTGTAGAAGATGATGTCACTGCTTCCAACAAAAAACCTTCCATCTTTGATCGACTTGGGCAATCGACTGCAAGAACTTCTGTGTTTGAGAGGTTAGGTACATTGAAGAAGAATAACAACAAGCATCAGAGAAGTTATCTAAGAGCGGCATGCTTGCTTCACATATGATCCAAAAAGATTTCAAAAGCTTTATTCCTTTTAGAATGAGGCGACGAGTGGAACTTGTGGTTTCTTGTACAGAAGAACTAAAGGCAAAGACTCACACCGTGGTTTACACCAAGGAGCGTAAGGAAGATGAAGAAAGTGTAGGCTCCTCATATCATGTTACAGTCCAAATGATCATGATGCCTTGCCTCAAACGAAGATTGATAAAGAGTTTGAAGATATTATCACATATATGTTAATGAAAATGATCCTCTAGAAGAGGAAGATGCTGGAGATGCTCCACCAGAACTTGAAGAAGGAGTGAAGACCACAATAGATCCCTTAAAGGAAGTTAACCTTGGCACTGATGAAGACCCAAGGACGAACTACCTGAGTGTCTTTCTAGATGTTGAAGAAGAAATCACTTATATGAATATAATCAAAGAATATCGGGATGTATTTTCTTGGAGTTATAAAGAAATGCTTGGCTTGAATCCTAAAGTAGCAATCCATCAGTTAGCACTCAAGAATGATTCTCGTCCGTTTAAGAAAGCCCAATGGCGTTTTAGGCCAGACTTGGTTCCATTGATAGAAAATGAAGTTAACAAACTCATTGAGGCAGGCTTTATTTGTGAAGTCAAATATCCCACATGAATTTAAAGTATTGTTCTTATGAGGAAGAAGAATTGCCAAATTTGTGTTGACTTCAAGGATCTCAATAATGCATGCCCTAAAGATGAGTTCCCTCTTTCCATTCCGGAGCTGATGATCGATGTCATATGAGGAAATGTCATTCATGGATGGTTATTCTGGCTATAATCAAATTCACATGGCACCAAAATATGAAGAACTCACTGCATTTCACACACCAAAGGGTATTTATTGCTACAAAGTGATGCCATTTGTTTTAAAGAATGTCGGTGCCATATCTTAAAGGGCTATGCAAAATATATTTGATGATTTGCTTCATAAAAATATGAATTCTATGTTGATGACTTGGTGGTGAATTCAAGAAAGAGGGATGATCATTTGAAAGACTTAAGAATGGTGTTTGAGTTGCTCTGAAGATATCAACTAAGTATGAATCCATTGAAATGTGCCTTTGGAGTTACTTCTGGCAAGTTCCTTGGCTTCATTGTGAGACATCGAGGAATTGAAATTGATCAAGCCAAAGTTGATGCAATTTCGAAGATGCCCGAGCCTCGAAATATTTATGAGTTAAAAAGTCTCCAAGGAAAGCTAGCCTACTTGAGGAGGTTCATCTCAAATCTAGCGGGAAGATGTCAACCATTCGTACATCTCATGAACAAAGGTTCTCCTTTTAATTGGGACCAAACATGTAGTGATGCCTTTATAAGTATCAAATCGTATCTAGCGAAACCTCTAGTTTTGGCATCCCCTATACCTAGAAAGCCATTGATACTCTATATTGCGGCACAAAAAAGGTCTGTAGGAGCCCTGTTAGCTCAAGAGAATAGTGAAGGCAAAGAAAACTCTCTTTATTACTTGAGCAGAACGATGACGCAAAATGAGCCGAACTATTCGCCAATTTAAAATTTGTGCTTGCCGCTAGTCTTCTCAATTCAAAATATGAAGCATTATTTTCAAGTTCATGTTGTTCATCTTATTTCTAGAGCAAATCTCATCAAGTTTGTTATGTCAAAACCTATCATTAGTGACCGACTAGCAAGATGGTACCTCCAATTCCAACAGTTTGAGATCGTGTACATCCCTCAGAAAGTTGTGAAGGGACAAGCATTAGCAGACTTTTTGGCAGACCACCCGATACCAGATGATTGGTTTAACTGACGAGCTTCCTGATGAAGATGCAATGTCAATTGAAATTCAACCTCCTTGGAAAATGTACTTTGATGGGGTTGCACATCGTGGCAGAGCTGGCACCGGCGTGGTGTTTGTCACTTCAGAAGAAGAGATTCTACCATTCTCCTTTACTTTGAAGCTGCTTTTCTCCAACAATGTCTTTGAATACCAAGCGTTGATACTTAGACATGAACCGGTTGTCGACATGAAGCAATTACACTTACAAGTCTTTGGTGACTCTCAGTTGGTGATCAATCAACTCTTGGGAAGTTACGAGGTGAAGAAGCCTGAATTGTGCCTTTATCATGATTATGCTAAAAAGTTGATGGAATGGCTTGGAGATATAACCATCCAACATGTGCCTAGAATGGAAAATAAGAAAGTTGATGTATTGGCTGCCCTAACTTCAATGTTAACCCTTCAGATCAAACACAAATTACTATTTGCCAAAAAAGGGTAGGACCACCATCAAATGAGGACGGATGTACAAAAAATAAGCTTGAGTATCTCATTGTTGTTTATGAAGATGCGAAGGAAGATTGGAGACAAATTGACTATATGTGTTATGGAATACTTCCAGAAAATCCTAGGAGATGGACTGACATTTATCATCGTGCACCTCGCTTCCTTTACTACAATGACACATTGTATAGAAGATCATTTGAGGGAGTTATCGTATGATATTTAGGAGAGGAAGAAATAATCCAAGCTTTGTAAGAAGCACACTCAAGAGTATGCGGATCACATCAATCATGACTAAAGCTCCACTTTCACATAAAGAGAATGGGGTATTATTGGCCAACCATGGTGAAGGATTGCTTAAATTATGCTCGAAGGTGCAATGCTTTCCAATTTCATGCCAATTTCATACATCAGCTGCCCGAAGTATTACACCCAACTATTGCATATTGGCCATTTGACGCTTGGGGAATGGATGTTGTGGGACCACTACCAAAATCTTCTGGTGGACACTTGTACATCTTGGCTGCAACAGATTACATCTCAAAATGGGTTGAAGTTGTTGCTCTTAAAGTAGTGAAGAAAGAGAATGTTGCAAATTTCATCCGAGTGAATATCATCTATCATTTTGGAATCCCTTGCTACATAATAACAGACAATGGCAAGCCATTTGACAAAAAAGTTAATGAACAAGATTTGTGATCTCTTTGGCTTCAAGCAACGTAAATCTTTTATGTATCATGCTGCTGCGAATAGTCTTGCTGGAGCATTCAATATGACTCTATGCAACCTTCTCAAGAAAGTTGTCTCCAAGTCCAAACGAGATTAGGATGAAATAATGGAAGAAGCTTTGTGGGTATATAGGACAACATAACGCCCACTGACTCAAGCAACACCATATTCACTTGCTTTTGAAGTCGAAGCAGTCCTACCACTTGAGCATCAAATACATTCCTTTCAAGAAGGGCTCACTGAAGAAGAAAATGATCGACTACGTTTTGCAGAGTTAGAAGCACTTGATGAAAAAAGACTATAATCTCAACAAAATCTTGAAAGTTATCAAGCTCGTTTATCCCGTGTTTTTAACAAGAAGGTTCGCTTGAGGTGGTTTCAAGTTGGAGACCATTTCCTTGCACTAAGAAGTCCCATCATTACTTCGCATAAATCTGGGGGGAAATTTACCTCAAAGTGGGACGGACCATAGGTCGTACAAGAAGCATATCCAAATGGTTCTTACAAGACTGTGGGACGGACCATATGTCGTACAAGAAGCATATCCAAATGGTGCTTACAAGCTTGTTGATGCAGATGGAGTGAGGATCGGTCCTATTAATGTTAAATTCCTAAGGATGTACTACCCTTGAAGTAAGATGATGCTTCTTAAGGTACAAGACTAAAATGTATGTCGCTCCTGGCCTGCAAGAGTATAAACTGTATACGACACACCCAAATAAAAAACAATACAAAAAAACACTCTTCCAGAACTACGTTGTGACTTGATCCTCTTCACTGAGGCACGTAGGCGTTTGAAACCATATTCTAAATTCAGTTTCATGAGTATCACAAACCCACATGTTCCCACTTTATCCGTCACATGAAAGTCAATGCGATAAGTATTTTGTTGTTGTTTTTTCTACTTCAGACTTGCACGAAGTATGAGGTGTCAATGGAGGGGGGAAACCCCTTATAAAATATGAGCTTCTTCAGCAAGTATGCTTGAAGTCTTTAAATTCAGCCAAGAATGCAAGTTTAAGTCTTTAAATTCTTCAAGTTTTCAAGTTAAAGTCTTCAAATCATCAAAATATGCAAGTTGAAGCCTTCAAATTCTTCAAGTATACAAGTTGAAGTTTTCATATCCTCCAAATATGCAAGTTGAAGTCTTCAAATTCTTCAAGTTTGCAAGTTGAAGTCTTCAAATCCTCCAAGTACACAAGTTGAAGTCTTCAAATTCTCCAAGTCTGCAAGTTGAAATCTTCAAATCCTCCAAGTATGCAAGTTGAAGTCTTCAAATCTTCCAAGTATACAAGTTGAAGTCTTCAAATCCTCTAAATATGCAAGTTGACGTCTTCAAAAAATTTCAAGTATGTAAGTTGAAGTCCTCAAATCCTCCAAATATGAAAGTTGTTAAATTCTCATATCTTAAGGTGGACAAAATTGTCCCTTTGCACCTTAAGTTGGCCTTATTCACGGATTTATCCTTAAATTCCCATGCCTTGAGGTGGAAAAAATTGTCCATTTGCACCTTAAACTGATCTTTTCACGGATTTATCCTTAAATGGATCCTTAAATTCCCATGCATGTCCCTTTGCACCTTAAGTTGGCCTTTTCACGCATTTATCCTTAAAAGGATCTTTAAATTTCCATGCCTTAAGGTGGAAAAAATTATTCCTTTGCACCTTAAGTTGGCCTTTTTACGGATTTATCCTTAAAATGATCTTTAAATTCCCATGCCTTAAGGTGGACAAAATTGTCCCTTTGCACCTTAAGCTGGTTTTTTCACGAATTTATCCTTAAATGGACCTTTAAATTCTCATGCCTTAAGGTGAACAAGACTTTTCCCTTTGTACCTTAAGCTGACCTTTTCACGGATTTATCCTTAAAAGGATCTTTAAATTTTCATGCCTTAAGGTGGATAAGATTTGTCCCTTTGTATTTTAAGCTTGCTTTTTCATGAATTTATCCTTAAAAGGATCTTAAATTTTCATACCTTAAGATGGATAAAATTTGGCTTTCACACCTTGCGCTTAAGTATTTGAGATCTCATAAAGCCTCAAATTAGTGATCACAAGGCGGGAACGTTAAAACATCCTTTCACACCATCTGCTTAAGTATCCGGAATCTCATAAAGCCTCAAATTAGTGATCACAAGGCGGGGACGTTAAACGCATCCTTTCACACCTTGTGCTTAAGTATTCAGGATATCATAAAGCCTCAAATTAGTGATCATAAGGCGGGGACGTTAAACACACCATTTCACACCTTGAGCTTAAGTATTCAGGATCTTATAAAGCCTCAAGTTAGTAATCTCAAAGTGGGGACATTAAATACATCCCTTCACGCCTCAAGATCAAATTCTTATGTGATAAATCTCTCCATTGTGTAGCCTCCGCAAAATACAAATATTGCTTATGTTGACTCAAGGCGGAGACGTTAAACACATTCCTTCACACCTCAAAATCAAATTCTTGTGTGATAAAGCTCTCCATTATGTAGCCTCCGCAAATTACAAATATTGCTAATATTGATCTTAAGACGGGGACGTTAAACACATTCCTTCACACCTCAAGACCAAATTTTTGTGTTGTGATTGAACTCTCCATTGCGTAGCCTCCATAAAAAATAAATATTGCTTCCATTGATCTACAAAAAACCACACAAAAAAAAGAACGAAGCAGTATTTACATACCTTGTATAAAGATGTCCGCACGCCAAAGAATTTGCAAAAAAAAAAGAAGAAAGAAGATGTGAAACTTTGTTGACAATGAAAAAATAAAAGGGCAAACATCTATTTATAGATGCTCAAGAGCGGTAAATATAGAGTCATTTTCCTAAACTAACTATAATCATTTTTTTAGCTAGGATATTAGAGCAAGATTTGAATTTGGCGGAAAAAAAATATTCTTGTCCTTTTCGTGTTCTAATTGGAACAAAGATGTATATTTTTTCCTTTTTTTTTCAATTGGCAAGAAATAGAGGAAAGTGGCTAACTTGTCACGTGATATTGATATATCACTTTCCACCCAAAATATGTTCTCCATTATATGTTGGAGTGGTCATTAATTAATTATATTAATGGAGCACTTTAAATACAATTATCGTATAGCCAATACTTCAACTCTAGTCTTCAAAGAAAAATAAAAAAATCGACTAGACTTGAAGCAGGGACATTTGTAATTATTTAAAATTTATTAAATATAAATTTATTAAATGATTCGGATTATATTAAATTTATAAATATATTAGTCCAAATAAATTATGGATTAATATAATTGGGTTACTTATTTAAATTCAATAAATATGGATTTAATTAAAATCTAAATTAATTGATTTGGACTACAATAGATGAGCCCAGTTTGCTAAGCCCAATTTCATCTCATCCTAGAGGCTCATTTTGGTGCCACGTGGCAAATGACGTGGCATGGCAAGTCAAACAAGAAGCCAATAGGATCATGACATGTGTCAAAAATGACAAGTCCGCTCCATAAGCTCATATGTCATGTCACTTAAATCTCATTGGCCGAAGAGAATCTTGGTCCAATCACAATTCCTCTATTCTAAAACTATAAATAACGGTCCTCATAATTTAGAAAAGGGACCGGAAATTCTAAACAAGAATCTAGAGAAAGCTCGTGGGACAAACTCCACAGATTTCTCTATAAGTTACAAGTTTAAGAATTCAGGAATTCAAGTTCAAGAACGATCAAGATCAAGACTATCGAATTCAAGAACAAGCTCGAAGCCCTTGAATTCAAGTAAAAGTCAAGATCAAGATAAAGTTCAATTTCAAGTTCATCGAAGATTCAAGAATAAACTTCAAAGATCTTGAATCCAAGATCAAGTTCAAGACAAAATTCAAGATCAAGCTCAAGAGCCCTTGAATCTATATCTAAAAAGACGAATTCAGAGGAATCATAGAGATTGTAACACTCGCACTCTAAATCAATAAATACGATTGTTGTGATACTTTTCTGTTCTTGATTATTGTTTTCTCGACGCGAATTTTATTATCTACAAATAGATGATGTTCTTATTGTTGGTTCTCATATTTGACTTCTCATTTTTGTGTCCATAAATCAAAGACAGTTTTTTGACTTTTTTTTTTTTATTGATAAACAAAAAATTGAACATAAAAAATATAATCAGTTTGTGAAATCATATATATAATAACATGTTTACCTTACACCCAACAAAGATATTGTTCATATCCTTGTAAATAATTTTTAATTTGTTCAACAAAGCATGATTCGTTTGAGGGTCAAATTCAGAGGCGGAACCAGGATTGCAGACCAGTGGGATCTAAATTTTTAAAAAGAACAATGATCTTAACCTAAAGTAATAACCATCAAATTTTTAACATTTTTACTATAATCTTCAATATTGTTCTAAGTAAGGTTAAAATTATTAAATTCACCATTAATATTTTGACACCTAAAATAAATATTTTACTAGTTTCACTATCACCTTGAACTATCACTGTCAGTCTGCCACCAAAACTTAAAAATTTTAAAAGCAAACAACAATTATTTTAATATAATAAATTATCAATATGTGAGATAACCCTAGAATCTAAGATTAAAAATTAATTTTTGAATAGATAATCATACCGTGTAAAAGTAAATAAATAAGAAAAAAAATGAAAAGAGAAAGAAAGAGTACATACAGGAGGCCAGATTTCAGATGGTAGCAATCAGATCAATAATAAAAGTTTGAACCCTAGTTAAACTTTTATGAATGTATGAGTAGAAATCAATAATCAGATATTGTTTTAGAGTACAACACAAATACTATTTTTCTATTTACCAATTTTTTTAAAAAATATTATTAACCCACGTATAATTTAGTTAATCCTTATTTTTCTATTTTTTTTCTTAAAATTCTTTTTATATAAAACCATGTATGAAATTATCCCAAAAATAAATTGTGCCTACTAAGTTTCGAACCCACGAGCAGTGGGCCAAGCGATTTCGCTAGGTGCGCAGACACCATTGGGCCAATCATTTCACTTTGTTTGTGGGTTCGCTGGAAATGTATATATACATTTAATTTCATATTTTTATACAAATATAGAATCTATGGAAAAGCTAGGGGGATCGCCCGAACCCCCTTCCGATACAGTAGCTCCGCCCCTGGGGTCAATAATAACGTTGTGATATCAGGTATATATGGGTGGTATACGAATGTTAAAAGTTATTGACCAAAGAGTTAATATAAGGACAAATGAAAGATAAAAATAATTAATGTAATAACTAACGGAATTCATAATGCTATAACTAAAGAATGTAAACATGTGTGAATAATATTTGCAATAATTAGTAATAACTAGGGGTGTTCACGGGTCGGTTTGGATCGGTTATTGGTCAAAACCAAAACCAAACCAACTTAATCAGTTTTAAATTTATCAAACCAAACCAAACCAAACCAAATATAATATATATTTATCGATTTAATTGTTATCGATTTTGGTTCGATTTGGTTTGGTTATTAACCATCGACAAAAATAAAGAAATAATTCAATCAAAACGTGAAAAAAGTGACAACAATCCATCCAAAACGAAAAAATAGTTAGAATGATTGACATTACATAACTTTCTATCATTGAATTTACTATGAATAAAGCTTCAAAATTCGTTATTTTGGCCTAGAAGGAAGAGACATTGACATTTTCAATCCCACAAAGAATTATCATAGACATTCATATACATAAAACCAATAAGATAAATATTTTCGGGAATTTTTTCTTTCATAAGTAAATTATAAATAAATTTTGATGAAAATACATATATAAGATCTTTAAAATTGTTTATAAAAAATATATTATGTTTGTATGATGATAAATATATACTAGATTGGCATGCACGGGCCAACATTTTATATTTTCAAGTTATGCATAATCATTTGATGACGAAGGATAGCGGCGAACAATAAAAAAACTGTTCAAAAGTAGCACATCAAAAAAAGAAAAAAAAAAAAGCTAAAATTGCATATGTTGATATGATTGACGCAAGGAAAAGTCGATTATGTGCAAAGGTTGATCAATGATAGATAGGGTAAATAAAATAGAGTCAATGAAATATCACCGCATTAGCTACCGTGCTTTGTAAAGGTGAATTTAACTATGTAGCCTACGGGGCTAAAAATGACGAATCAGATTTAAGTTGTAACAATTAGCCAAAGTACTTACCTACAACCCTCAATTAAGGAGAGAAATGTTTGTCTGAACCTATAACAACATAACTATAGATACTGGTGTTATTCTTAAAGACAATTAGGCCTTCCATACATGAAAAATAAGATAAACACCAGTAATGACTAACAAAATTGCTTATCTAATTCTCAGATCTTAGACATAGCTAACTTGAGAATTGTTGTCTATTATTTCCACGTAGATCATCTCCTTATTGTTAGTGTACCTTGAAATGAAAAGTACAGTGAGATAGAAGTAGCATAATTTTTTTTTCCAATCTAGATGTAAGAATAGCATAAATGAACAATATACTGCATTTCTCTTATTCTTCATGGTTATGATGTTACACACTATAATAGACATTTGTCAACAGTAAGAATAGGAACGGGGCTTTGAGTTTGCTTCGTCTTGAAACCTGTAAATCAGCTTTTAGCTTTAAGAAACATAAGAATGTGCTTTTATCTCATAATCTTCACATATTTGACATTTTCTTCTCATATTCACATGTATTTGGCTACCAATGCTAACAACAATAAAATGTCGCACTTGCCCTTTTTCTTTATATTTTATTTACGCACCGTATATCTCTCTTCTAGTTGCATCTCAGGAAGCGGCTGATTGCAATTCCTCACCTTAGCACATCTACATAAATCTTTACTTAAATCTATTTTTTGCCAAGACTTAACAGAAGTGATCAAATCCAATATGCACTAAATACAATATACAACACCATAATCTGTCACTAACCATTATCAGTACACTAAACAGAACACTATGGTTCTTTTTGGACAAAAAGGGGCCAAAATTTGAAGAACCTGAAAAAAGTATGTGACATTGTACCTGAAGGACTTGAAAATCAAGAGAATCTGAAATCAACCCTTCACATAGTTTAGCCTACTTCTTGTTCTGTCTCTAAACCTTGATTGTTTTCTGCCACATTAGCTAAAGTCTAGGTATAATTATAAAAGCGAGCAAGGATCCAAAAGTATTAATTGCCACGTATATCAAACGTCTTTAATCGCAAAGGAGTTAAATCCATAAGAACTCGAAATAAAAGTAGGTGACCTCATCTGTTGTCGTGCCAGAATACTATTTTGTTGGAACAGTAATTTTTCCTGCTGCAACTCCTTCAATTACTTCTACAAGAGGCTTCTTATACGATTATACCAACATAATAAGACAATTGGACAACAATGAAAATTTCGGAAACAACTTCTCTACTTTCATGAGGTAGAGGTAAGGTCTTCTTACACTTTATCCTCCCCATACTCCATTTGTGGAATTTGACTGGGTATGCTGTTGTTATTGACAACTATGAGAATTATCAAATAGGTCACTACGACTAAAAATCATCGGATTGAAAGAGTAGTTCTTGTATAAATACCTCATTCCGTTAATTAGATTTTGATATCAGCTTGAGCAATAACTTGTCCATGTTAGAACGTTTATGGAAAAGACTAAAAGTCACACGTTGGTGCGAGATTAAAACATTGTTTTGAACCCAAAAAGATGTCAAATTTTTTATGACGATTACCCTCAAGCTACAACAGACCGCTCAAAATTTATTGCAAAGGGTGACAAAACATGTGCAGCAACAATTGAGGAGGGATATATCACAAATTCTAACATCAAGATCTTCAAACTCACATCTTTATTTCCAATTTGAGACTTCCCACCCAAGAAATGGGATCTCAAATAGAGTGGTTAAATTCAGAGAGGTCATCAATGCTCAAAACTATGCTAAGATACACTCACAGTTCAAAACATGTACATCAACCAAATGACATGAGCAACCTCACAAAATTTCTTCATCTTATTTTCTGGCACTTCTACTGTTGAAGTTCCATCTTATTTCCGTTTTCATGAAACAAAATCTAAATAAAAACAATGTAAAAGGAGAAAAATTCATCAAATATAAAAGTTAACACCAAATACATTAAACTTAAGAGAATAGAAATGTAAGAAGAGAATTAATTACCTCTCAATGCAAGCATCAAATAGATCTTGAAAATTATGTCAAATCTGTAAAAGGAGAGTAAATAAATAAACTAATACAAATAGATCCAAATGAAGAAAGAGAAGAAAAAACTAAGAAAATGGGTAAATTGAGAATTACAGTAAAGAAAATGGGAATGGAACATTCCAGTCTCCGTTTCTCTATTCATTTGAGGGAGTTATTTTTTTGACACGAATGACAGTCTGTTACACGTGTTCAATAACCAATTAAATAGATCCACAGACACAAAAGGCCAACCAAAATGACCCTATGTTTTATAGTACAATTTTGAATACTATTTGTACAACTAATCATAGCCGTGTTCGTCCTCTCTAACTCTTACTTCTAAATATTGGTAATAATATATACATATACAACTTATAAAATGCATATAAACTACATTTCAGAAGTATTGTCTCCGTCACATAAATCTATTGTAGCTACAACTCGTTCAAAGATTTAGCATAACAATGAAGGAATGAAAAATGAGAGAAGTTCAAAATGATCCGACCTTGCAAAGGAAAAGAAGAAGTTGTTATGGACATGATGAACCTAGCAAATATAATGAAAAAATGATCCTACTTTGCTCAAGAAAAAGAAGCTTCTATGTACAGAAAATTGCGATCAACAAATTAAAAAAGCTATGCGTCAAACCTAAGTCAATTGAGGTGGGCTATATGAACACTAAATATACATTCTGTTCCATTTGGAGCAGTTTCATTTCAATACTCATAAATTATTAAGGTACTCTATTACAAAGATTTTTTATATTTCCATCCGAAATACAAATCAGTAATGAACTAAAAGGACCCCTGGCAAACAACATACTTGATATAACTGTAGCAAAACAAAATAAACATTAATCCTAACCATTGGAGTTACCTACTGATCTTGTGCTTCATTCATATTTTGTACTTTGCTAGGTCTTCCACAAGTGAGGTATAGGGAAGGTGGTGTACACAACCTTACCAATAACTTGATAAGGTAGAGAGACTGTTTTTGACACAACATATAATTATAAACTGTGAAAAAAATAAAAATCAAAATTGCAGTTGCTATTAGAAAAAATACATGCACACAAACATAGAAGCACACAGAAGAACCATTACAGAGAGAAAAAGGAACCAAAAAAAGAGGAGCTTAAGCTCAAACAACTCATCCAAACCATCCCCACAATAAGCCAGTGAAATCAAATATTAAAGGAGAAGCAAATGTATAGCTCCTTACAATCCAATGACATTTGTTGCTCGTAAAAAGTCATAAAACCTGCAAAAATTTTGAAAAATCATGAATATAGCAAATGAGATCAATATTTTCAACAATCAAAAGTCATAAAACCTGGCGTCATAGTTGTATTATACATAGAATGTAGCTAACAAATTGTAAAAATGAAAAAAAGTGGAGATTCAATCATCACCTATTGTTTAAACAAACTATAATCTTATACCAGACAACATAGAGAATAAAGGAGAATTAGACCAAAAAATGATATCCTAATTAATGAAATATCATGGCCATTGGTACGAAAGATAAAAATTGCCCCAAATACCTATACTTTTTCTCATAAAGTGAAAATTCAATTCATTATCTCGCTAAATGAATCGTCCGTAGCTCTATCAAGCAGCTTCATTGTAGTTCTACTCCATTTGTTGCCTTTGAACTCCAAATAAAACTATCTGCATTTTAGAGATCAGTTCGATTCTAAAATCCCCCAATTTCTAAAAAGCCACAATTTTAAACCTAAAGTTAAAATATTAATTTCTCTAATTAGTACAGAATTTACCACATGCAACAACAAATATGGATCTGACATTGAACATAAATAACTAAATTTCTAACTCAACAGAAAGAGTATTAAAGAGGAGGACCAAAGAAGACTCCCCAAATACTTATTAATTGTGGTGTTAGTTGTTGGAGAAGTTAAAGTCCGTGGGAAGATGAACAACTCGTCGGAATCAAGGCTTGGCTCGTCACCGCCGTCCTCTGCCGTTAATTCCGACAACGAGGGATAAAGGGGGAGAAGTCAAAATTCATATAAAATAGATGATTTTGCACGGTGACCTGGAAATCCTTCCGATTCTTTACAGTTTTCTTTGCAATGTCTTCACCGATTTTTTCTGGAGAGAGACGGAGTGGACCGATTTTCACCGCTTCGATGAAACCTCCGGTGACTCGACAAAGTCTTTGAGGGTCGGAGAGGAATTGAACTTTGGTTTTGCATAGTTGTGAAGCAGAGGGGGGGATGGAGCTATCTTCTGTGCATTTTCTTCGTAGTGCTACTGACATGTGTTTTCGTGGAAAGGAAAAAGTACTAATTTAATTTACCATTTAGAGTGCTTTTGGTACAATTCTTTGATGCTGTGATAGTCCTAGTGTTGTTGGACTATATATAAGAGTAATATAATTTCTCGGTTCGGTTGTGTTATTTCTTTGATTTTTTCAAACAAAATCATAACCAATCCAAGTAATATCGATTTTTGAAAATCTAATACCATACCAACCCCAAATAAAATCAATTTATTTAATCAGTTTGGTTTAGTTTTCAGTTTGGATCAATTTTTATCCAAATCGTGAACACCCCTAGTAATAACTTCTTTTATAATGACATAACTAAAGAATTAAAGTGCAATAGCTGAATTTCTTATTAATTCTGCATTTACTTAAATAAATAGGACTTCTAATTAATTTTATTGTTTATTTAGATAGTTAAATAGATTATAATTTAGTGTAGAGGAAAAATGGTAATCTAACTTTGCACTTTAAAGCTTCTCGTGAATTGCATGTTTATTCCATATTACTTAATATAAAATTTATTTTGCAAATGATAAATTTTAAATGATTCACATATTTTTCTATTTGCTATCAGTTTTTTTTTTTTTTAGAAATCAGAACATCTAAAAATAATATATTTTAAAGTTAGAAGATCTTGTTAACATGATGATACTTTCATGACATATATAATATTTTAATTTAAGTACAAATACCTACCCAAATATATATCTATATATAAAGATTTGCATATAAAAAATATATTTATATCATAAAAATTAGCAATTATATACAAAATAAAAATTAAACTAATACACCCTTCAATCCGGCGTCATCATAAATCATATGAATTTTTCTTTGACTAAAATACATAAATATTAAAAAAAAAAACAAAAAAGGTAAATAAGTAAAACGAAAGAGAAATGTTTATATGATGGTAACTATTTTGAAGCAAACTTCCTGACAATCTCAATCACATAAATAGTATTGTAAACAAAGTCATTCTTATGTCTTGAGTATCAACAAAACAACCCGTGACAATTCTCTGACCCGTGAGAAGTTCAGTAATTTTTAAAAAAGATATTCAGAAACATATATATGCATCACATGAGAAATTGTTAACAAAAACAAATGAATTTAGACTACTTCACGTTAGCTTCGTATATTGAAACATTACATACTACTGTATATATTAAGGAAAAAAAAGAAAATTCATTATTATATCACCAAAAATTATTTTCCTCATGTACTCGAGGTTTTGGAATATAGAATAATTTACTTCATCAGAATAGTGGTACCTCAAATTCCACTGACTTTCGTACTCACTCAACAATAATAAATCACACGAAATTTTTTAAAGTGTAAGAAGAAGAGTAGAAGATTAGAAATTTTTTGTGATTGAAAATGAGACGAAATCCCTTTATTTATAGCAAATAAAGGATAGTATGAACATGTACTTACTGTGTCTTATTTGAAAAGTCACGATCCTTCGGAAAGGCAACAATCCTTTGGAAAAGTCACAACTTATTGAAAAAGTCCCAACTCTTTGAAAAAGTCACAATCCTTTTGGAAAAGTCACAACTCATCAGAAAAGTTGCAATCCTTTAGAAAAGTCACAACTCATCATAAAAGTTACAACCCTTCGAAAAAGTCACAACTCATCGGAAAAGCCACTACTTTTCAAGAAAATATATTTTATTCAAATAGATATATGTGGGTTTTTAAAGTAGGGATATTATAGTAATTTAACATTTAAGTTAGGGAGTTTATGCTTTTAAGTTAGTGAATATATAAGTGTGTGTGTATATATATATATAGAGAGAGAATAGGTATAGATATAGATATATATAGATATAGATTAGCACAAAAAAAAATTTCACATTTTTGCCATGAGAAAATTTCACTTATTTTTAGAAATTTTTTTTTTTTTCAAAAAGAGTGTTTGACTATAAAAATTTCAAATACAACCTAAAATTGTATTTGAATTTTAAAAAAACATCCAAAATCTTGTTTTTACTTTTTAATTTATTTTGTTTCCAAGAAAATGCTAAACTTTTTTATTTTCATAAAATAACTTCATTTAAATTATATTTCATGTTCAAATAATTATATTTTGAAACAACTAAATTTAAAAATTCTAAAATATTAACTGCAAAAGCTATGCCAACTTCAACTTTGAAAATTTCAAAAAAGGAATTTTTTAAAATTATTTTCATGGCCAAACACTTGAATTAAAAATCATAGAAATTTAAATTGATCTTTATTTTTAGTGATAATAATTTAAACATTAAAAAATTTAATGTTATTAAAAAACGATATAGCACAAATGACATTATGATTGGAATAATAAAGGAGTTTATGGAGGTGAAATGTCATGAAAATAATAGCGATAAATAGTGGAGATTATCTTCATAATGGAGGGAAGTAATAAAAATAACTAGCAGGTGTTTATTATATGTGTGTAGTGGAAATCTAAGATAAATATATTTACAACAAAATTGAAGTTGTCTTTGAATTTTTGTGAATAAATTGAAGTGAAAAGGGTAAAATCAATTTTTTTGGTATTTTTCAAATTTCGGAATTCAACTTTAAATTGAATTTCAGAATTTTTTTAATTTTTTTTTTATCACCAAGCGTGTTTTCTGAAGTTTAACTCTGAACAAAGAAAAAAAAAGTTTTTTACGTTCAAATTTCTAATTAAAACTCAAAATTTATTATACTAAAGTCTTCAATAAAATATAATAAATATATAGATATTTAAATAATTAAGATGGTGTAGATAAGTATTACTTTATAACTAGGACATTTATTAATTTAAATATTTAAAATAAAATTACCATTTTTTGTAACCTTTTACCTCAATAACATTCTTCGTTATCATAATCATAAGGTGAATCTCAATACCATTTCTGCAATATCATTTTTCATAACATTAAATTTTTGTGATGTTTAAATTATCAAGAAAAATAAAGGTGAATCTCAAGTTTTATCATTTTAAAATTATCTTAGTAGCACGTAGAACTGTCAAAAAGGGCCGGCCCAGCCCCACCCAGCCCAAGCTTCGTGGGCCAAGGAATTTGAAGGGCTAGGGCGGGTCGGCCCTTTATTTGGAAGGGCCTGAAAATGCTCAACCCAACCCAACTCTAGAAAGGCCGAGGGCTGGGGCGGGCTAGCCCTTTTTATTTTCTTTTCAAACTTATAATTCTATAACATCAAGAAAATGAGAAGATTTTCAAATCAAATATGACAAACAATGGTGTTGTTTCAATGACACTAGCAAAAAGTCTAGTGTAATTAGCATGTATCTCGCATACAAGATACGCGAGCGAGATAAGAGAGTGACAAGCAAGATGGGAGGGAGGTGAAGGCGCGAGATTTGTCTATGTATCCTAGATATATGCGAATCTACTTGAATAGTGTATCTAGAACAAATTAACCTATTTTTTAGTCTATATATTAAGAGATACATATATTTGGACATACCAAAATCTGGTAAGATTCATAATATTACAACATATCGTGTATTTAAGTAATTAGATTATATACTAGTGAGATTATTATAAGTTACATTTAAATAAAAAAAAATTGGCCCATGGGCCGACTCTGGTCCGGCCCCGATCAAGCCTCAAGGGCCAATGGCATATATGGGTCAGGCTTATAAGCCCTAGTTTTAAATGAGCTTGAAAAATTCTATCCCAACCCTACCTCAATAACGGGTTAGGTTGGACCGGCCCCATGGGCTAAACTCGTTTTGACGGCTCTAGACTAGCACGTTGATTCTAAGAAAGGAACTTAGCACTTTTTCTCAAAAATATAGAAGAGAGTAGTACTAATAAATTAGAAATGGTGAAAAAGGGAAAAAAATCGGAAAGAAAAATTATTTGTGAGACCTACTATGGCACTTGTAAAGCATAGGTGGCCTCACACACCTTTTCTTGGTCGTGCTTCATAGTAAAACTTTTCATTCAGTTTCATGGTTGGTCTCCTTTGATATGCTTTATATAATTTAAAGTCAAAACTTTTCATTCAGTCTCATGTTTGTCCATTGAGTTATATGGGTACCTATATTATCCATTGGATAACTCTTTTGTATTAGATTCATATTTTATCCATTCGATTTTTATCAACTCATATTCAACTTGACCCGCTCGTTTGTCACTTCAAAGGTACTAAAGACAAGACATAACAAAGTGTTTGATGCTCCCCCATAGCAACAACCACCGCAGCTTTCATTATCACAGGCTATTTAACGCATAAATTCAGGACAAGCTTTCAAAAAGCAATACTAATCCAGAGTGCTATATCAGGGAAAACAGTTTTAACAATTCCACATCGTTAACCTGTACTCTTAGCTCATCAGAACAAATTAGATTAAATAATACGATCATACTAATGTACTAGCTGAAGATCTAATCCAAAAAAAATAAAATGAAAAGAAGAAAGAAAGCAGCAATTTTCAATTGAGGAGTTATACGAAAAGGAACTGAACATGCCAACAGTTACAAGGAGCTTGATTTTATCCCTCGTAATATAAAGCTACATCTGTAAACTAACAACAAACAGAAATCACTTTTGAGAAAAGAAACAAAAGTATAAGTTAAAGACAGAGTAAGGGGCTGCAGAATGGGAGTTGTGCAGGTCAGGGGGTTCATCTGCAGATTAAGGAATCTTCAGTTTATGCTAACATGAACTCAACTCTTCCTAAAGCTATTAACTCAAGCCATATGTTTTGCCCTTTTATTGCTGCATGAAGGACATCTGTATTCCTTGATACTTTGAGCCTTTGCAGGAGTTATTTTCACACACTTGCCATGAAACCACCTTTCACATATATCACATCCAATCCAGAACTCGTCCTCATTGCCATTTGTTCCACAACTTCCACATAGAGTTTCTTCATGCTCATCTTCATTCCCTTCATCCTCATCATCACTCTCCTCGTGTAGCCTTTGATTTGCTTTCATTTGTTTTTCTCTCTGCAATTAAGCATGTAAACAAAGTTTTATACAAAAAGGGTAACCCACAAATATCAATGATTTAATCAAGTACCTTTGCATTGTTCTTTGATTTCTTTCCACTATCAACACTAGGTTTGTCCTTTAAAGGCTTCCTCCCAGTCACGGCTTCAAAGACAGTTGGTAGATCATTTATCAGGGTAAACACACGACTCCTGTTTAGCAAAAGAACACCAGCAAAAGAAATGACAGAAAATATGGTTAGGCATAATAAGTTTGAATAATGAAAACAAAAGTAAATGCTTTACACAGTAAAATTGTCAAGACTGCTTAGAATGCAAACTACTACAGCCCCGTTAGTTTTTATTGTGATTAAGATGATTGAATTTGAATACATGTCTAATTGTTAAGATATTATACCTAGATTTAAACACCAAATAAATAAAAATATTTGTTTTCTCAGCATATGAATATGTATTTTATCTTTTAAGAACTATATAAACATAGAATTTTGGAAAAAAATACTAATTAAAAGCTAGAGGCTACTGCAGTTAATAGTGATGGTCATTGGCAATAACTGTAGTGAAGTGATGGTCATTGGCAATAACGGTAGTGAAGTGATGGTTGGCGGTGGTAGGTAGGTGGAGGTGCTCCGTTGTAGTGGTCTTCTAGTGGTAGCTCATTACAGACAATAGTGGTTGGCCGTGCAGGCAACTGGTGGTGGTAGTAGTTGATAGCGGATTTGGTTGGTAGTGGTAGGTGGTACTGTAAGTAGTGTAAGTGATTGGTGGTAGAAGTGGTTAGATAGTGGTGAGTAATGGCTAATGATGGTGGCAGCTAGTGATGGAGGTGGTTTGTGTTGGTGGTTGGCATTAGAGGTGGCTAGCAGAAATGGTGGTTGTAGGTGGCAGTTGAACGATTGCGGTTGGTAGTAGAGGTGGTTGATAATTGCAGCTGGCAGATGTGTGATGGTGGTTACGCGCTATTGGTCAGTGGTGATAATTGTGTGGTTGTAAGGGGAGGATAAAAATATCACATATTCTGAAATCTTTAAGTGAATAACGGTCTTAAAGATATTAAGACTCCCTACAGATTTAAATGATTCAAACCTATTAAAAACAATTAAGTAGTTGTAAAAAGAAAAAAATGCACTCAATGGGCTAACATTTGAAGATTCAGACCCGCATTAAGTGCAAACAAACGGAACCTTAGTCTAAGTACGCTCATTCAGATAAACAACAACCAAAATAGCTTTACCACAACAAAGGAAACATTTTATCAAAATATACTAAAGAATTGTCCACCAAAGCAATACTTATAAACAGTTTTTGAAATTTCCGAACACAAAAAATTATAAAAAACCAAGCTTCTAATTCTAGGAGACCAAGAGATGCTAGAAAAATTTCAGGAACCAACTCAATGGTTCCAACAGAGCCAGTAGGTTAAAGAGATGAAGAAAAAGGAATAGCAAGGTGAGTCAGTTTCTTCTCACCAGCCAAGATGACCAGTAGTCTAGTTAAGTACTGCCAGTTCCGTGAATTGAAGTACATCCGAAAGATATTTTTGTAAACTAACTAGGTCAGCGTAAAACGAAAACTACTAAAAAGCTACAAAGTACAATTCAATTTACCATAGGTTGCCACACTGTGGACACTAAAGGAGATCCGAGCATGCAAGTTATAAAATATGAAGAAATAAAAAAGGAAGGAAATGGAAATAAAAACAAATTGGATTTCTTCAAGCTGGAGATGAGATACTCTGTGCAAGTCCAAATCAGATAAAACATGTAGCTTACCATTGTGACCCATTTAAAATCTTAAATAGCGCATTGAAAAGATATGTTCGAGCTAAAACAATATCTTTCTTATAATGCCCTAGGGTGACTTGTGATTTGGGTCACAAGTTCGAGCCCTACACCAATCGAACCAAGTTTGTCAGATGTTTACGTGGAGAAGAGTGTGTGGGGAAGACAGGGGTTATTATCCCCGAGTTCCAAAGGTTGGTGTTGAATCTAAGAGTTGGCCCTAGACAGATTTTTCTGTCATAAAAGAAACAATATCTTCCTTATAATCTAACGCAATGAAGTTAGCATGATAAGCAAATTTGCCCACATGGACTAACACATCATTTATTACTCCATCTGTTTGGTTGTGGTCATGTCTGCCAATTGCAAAACAACACGGGGTTGGTCTAGCATTGCCCAACCTAACCTTCAGAATATGGGAAGTGGCATTAGAGTTATACTAGCAGCAAGATCACACAATCCATGTACGGAAACCTTTCCTCCTACAGAGCATGATATAGTAAGACCATGGGGATCTTTCAATTTTGGAAGCAATTAATACTGAACGGTGGAACTGCATTCTTCAGATAGTTTAATTGCTCCATACTCAAATAGCCTCCTCTTCTAGATCAAATTGTCTGACAAAATATTGCATACACCAACATTTGCTCCAAAGTATCAACAAGTGGAACATTGATGTGCAGTTGCTTTAATTCAATGAACTTCTTGAATCTGCTCCCATCTTATTTCCTCTCTAATCTTTGTGGAAATGGACGTGGTGCTCTTGGTTTTTCTCTTGAGATGTCCTCATTGGTCTTCTTTTGTTGATCTGGTGCTAGTCCTCCCTCTCAATTTCTTATGGTTGCTCCCATGGAGATGATCACTTTCTTTTTCTGGATAATGGTAACATTTTATATATAAACAGGTATACTGTTGAAGTGTGTGACCATGTTGAAGTGTGTGAATATCTCATCTAAAAACTTAAGATGTTATTAGAGAGAGCACACTTTTATAAGTTAATGATATTCTCAACACGCCCCCTCACGTGCGGGCTTGATTCTTTTTCATGGCCAAGCACGTGGAAATTCTTTTTAATTTGGGTGGAAGAGAGATTCGATCCCAGGACCTCTGCCTGCTCTAATACCATGTTGAAGTGTGTGACCATCTCATCTAAAAACTTAAGTTGTTATTAAAGAGAGCACACTTTTATTAGTTAATGATATTCTCAACATATACCACACAAACTATATAGTTCCCTCAAAAAGGAAGGAAAGATAACAAGTTAAAGAAAACCTTCCTATCTGTATTGCTTCATACATGTTGTCTTAAACATCAAAAATATCTTCAGCCTCCACTAAACATTCTTGTCTACACCAAAAACAATAAAGGACTAAGCAAATCATCTTTAATTTCTGAAGGTATCATTGCTTGTCCACAAAACTTCAATGATTTCTCTATTTACAGACAGTCGACCAAATACATGCTGGGACAATCCTCCATCTTTCCTTCCGATTGGTTAAGCTGTCATCTCTGCTCCAACTGTTTAGTACATCCCTTGTGCACTTCCTGGCATTACCCACCTATTCCCTTCAGGTTGATGAAGATTTTCCATATAATGATCTGTCCGTTTACAATATAAAAGGAGATGGTTGTCTCTGCCTGTACTTCACATAAATAACATCTGGGGCGTAATTGGTACCCCGTCCTCCTTTTCAAATTATCCTGTGTCAATACTACTTCTTTGGCCACAAGCCAGGTAAAAGATGCTACTTTGTATGGGATCTTGACTCTCCAAATCAACTTCCGTGGCAAGCATCCCATCTAATTGTGGACAGCTTGAGTTCATTGTATGTAGATTTCACAGAAAACTTTCCTTGCATATTCCTTTGCCATTGCATACAATCCTTGTCTCGAGAAGTGCCTTTGAATTGGGATAAGGCATTGTAAAATTCAGCTATTCTTCCCATTTCGCAGTCATTTAGAAATTTTCTGAAACAGAAGTTCCAGCCTTGTTCTGTCCATACGGAAGCCGTTGTTGCTACTTGTTGACATAAATTGTAAATGTCTAGATATAGTTGCTACAATGAGACTTGGCCAGTAGGGATGACAATGGGGCGGTGCGGGGCAAACCCGCATAAACCCGCAAAGACTTAAACCCGCCCCGCCTAGTAAATTTGTTGTTTTCAATCTGCCCGGCTCCGTCCGCATAAACCCGCCCCGCATAATTTGATAATTTTTATTTTAAAAAATTGCTAAATACTGTTCAAATCATCTAAATTCTTCCCAACAGAATTGTTTTTCCTACTTTCTTCACAACATTTGTTTTTACATTTTAAATTAAAGTTTCAGTGATAATCTAAAATAAATCCCAATCCTAATATCAAAGTTTTTTTCTCATATGAGAAATACTACGATGAAGTTAGAAAGACCACAAATATTTCTCCCATCTATTGCATCTGTTAACTCCTCTGTGTACTCCTCATTTGTTTGCCCTTTTATTTTTAGATTCAATTGGATCATAATTAAATAAATACAAAGTTCTTATTTCAATTTTTTAAATAATAAACAATGGTGTTTTGGAATTAAAAACAACCCAAAAGGAATTGCATAAGCATCAGATTCAAAAGCTTACATATAAACTTACAGTAGAAAGAGAATTGAGCCACACCCGCCCCGCACCCGCAAAAAAATTGTTTTAGAAAATCAACCTGCCCCGCACCACACCCTCGCATAGCTCCAACCCCCTCCCCCTCCCCCTCCCCGCAAAGGTTTTAACCCGCCCCGCACCCGCCCCATTGCCATCCCTATTGGCCTAGCCAATTGTCTACCCAAAAAGATGTTGGGAGACGATCACATTGTTACTCGCTTTTGAAACTTTGGTGTTCTTGTTGCTGAGCTTTCTGCATAGATTGGGGAAACTCCATGATTTTCTTAAACATATCTTCCAAAGTGGAAGATGAGGATGGAGCAGCTGGTTGATTGGATAGCTCTTATACATTCTAATGTAGTGAAATCTCTAGGGGTGCATGGCCATATTAAGCAACCTTGAGCATGTGGTATAGAGAACACAAGAGTTAGTGATTGGATTGGTTGCACATTTATATTAGATCAAGTGGCTTTTGTAACTCTTGTTGCTGTTGATTTTGAAATCCTCGATTCCATGCCCTTTTCCCAAGATCCCTTCCTCCTAGATGTGGTACCCACATATTTGCATGCATATGAAGCTAAGGCAACTTTCATGGTGATCCCATCGGGGCCAGGGTAGACCCACCTTGAGTAGGGTGGGTGCTCAAGCAACTAGGGAATGGGCAATGATGAAAGCCAATTGCAACGAACCCCAACAACTTTTTTAAACAAGTCATCCGTACAAGAGTTGTGACAATGCAAAATTGAGGGGAATGAAAAATAATTTGCAACTTTCCAACCTCAGTCTTCAACCAGTCAGGGGTCATTTGGTTTCTGGGATAAAAGATGGCAATTCCAAGATAAAATGTGAGACTATTTCATCCCGTGTTTGGTCGAATTTTTTATTCTGGAATAGCAATCCTGCGATTAGTTAAACCACAATTGTGGTATAATTTTTTTATACCACCTTCAATACGGGATAACAATCAATCTTGGGATAAAACACCAAAATGAAAAAGATGCCCTTCTCCAAGGCTCTTTACCCAAAGTCCTTTAAAAAGCCCAAGGTTAAAATTGAAACTAAACATTTATCCCAACATATCTAGTGTAAAACTAAACAGATTTTTTACATTATATCCCATATATCTCAGTTTTAGTACAATGAATCAAACATCTCCCAATAAGAGTATATTCACTAAATAATCATGTCACTCTTTAATCCTCATATTATAATCCCGTGCTTGTTCTCTCGGTATAACTTATTCACCAACCAAATGACCACTTAGTGAAATAGTTCCTCTCCATCCAAGAGAGAGAGAGAGAGGGGGAGGAGGGGGGCGCAACTGATGCTTTTTCCCTCACCTTTCATGAGAGACTAGAGAAATTCATATTGTTATTTCTTTCTTTTTCCCTTTTGATTTTCCCCCTTTTTTTGACAGGTACACTACCTATACTATCTTTAAAGAAATGTCAAATCATCTGTATCTCCACTTCCTAGATCCCGTAACACAAAATTTGATGAAAAAGATTAGAACTACTACTTGAGTAAAATGTGCCATAAAGCATTTTACCATTTCTGGATCAACACCCAAGTCTTCTCCCAATGAGGTCAAATTTTATTTGTAGACACATGAATTAAAAGACTACGCAGTTCCTTCTCAATTAAATTGACAAAACATAAGCACCCTGAATAGAAACAAAAGATATACTAATGCATTTCTTACCTAAAATAAACAAAACATCTACCTATGTTTTACCATAACAAACAACTACCCATACACTGCTACACAATTTTGGACAGCCAGAAAGAGCTGATTGACTATAAAACTTAACAATGGCCTATTCGAATGGGACCTACACTTAACATTACAACACAAAAGCAGGAGATAATAAGCATCCTTCATCCTCTTTCTCAACAAATTCCCATCCTAAAACTGAAAAAAGTCCAAAAGCAAGGGGGTTCTCTCTCTCTCTCTCTCTGTGTGTGCGTGTGTGTGAGAGAGAGAGAGAGAGACTACTCTGATTTGACGGCAGAATTATATTTCTACAATATTAACGAGAGTTTCAGATAAGTTACAAGGCTTAGGAGCATGTATTTTGCAAGAAAAATGAAACATCACATATTTTGATCAAGTACAACCAATCAACATGGACTAGTACAGTAAATTTCTGATTGCTTATCTTGATTAATGGAAGACGAGCTAACTTAGCCTAAAGAATTTTCAAAATTCTTAATATCATTAATGGGCTATTGGAATAGAGGTCCATAGAGACCAAATGAAAAGGTTCACTTGAGGTTCTAGAACCATTTATGATTAATTGGGCTGAGCAGCTTCTGCAGATTTTTCAGTTTGTTTTCCCGGTTGTATTTGAACCAACTCGTGCGAACCTCGACTAATCCACCGAACAACATGTCCATCCCACAAGCTATGTTGCTCGTACTATTCAAAAATGTCAATGAGTGCATGTCGGATCCTTCAAAAGTGTTGTACTTTTTGAGGATCCGACACGGGAGTAGCAACATTTTTGGAGAGTCTTGAGTAACCATAGATGTAGTTCTCGGTCCTTTTTATACAGTTCCTGACAAGTTCTTTTGTGGCACTTCACTCCAGCCCTGAAGTATTCTGTGAACCCACTCTGTTTAATGTGGACCCACAAGTAAACAACTGGCTTCAGTGAGAAGTTCGGTAAAATGATGCATAATAACATGACTAGCTCTTGAGAAATGTGTTGATACTTGGACGTGGTGCCAGGGAATAAATCAACTGAAATCGTTCATTTAAAGGAAAGCTTATCACTGGAAGAAGCTGGGCAAGTATAAAAAGTGGAATCTAAGGCCTTGCAACTGAAGGAACCGGATGAAACAACAAATTGCATCGAAGAAGATGAGATTCCATTGAAAATTCAATTACCAGTTGAGGAGGCTGTTCAAGACACCAACACTTCAGAATGGATTCAACAACACATCATTAAACTAAGCGCAGAATTAGGTGTAGATCTTAATGGGTGCGATGAGAAGGCCAAAGAATTATTTATGAAGACAACAACAATTGGATGAATAAGGGGGAGCAAGCTATTGTAAAATAGAAGGGGATGAATGAACTGAAAGGGTTAGAGCTTGATGCCAAATTCTGTAGTTATGGCCCAAGAAGGGGGGGGGGGGGGGGATACCTGGCAATAAAAGATCAATGAAGTTGGAAAGAGTGCCTTGGAATGTTAGGGGGCTATATTGTGGCAGAAAGAGGAGGCTAATCAGAAACATTCTACATACATGGAAAGCTGATGTAGTGTGTTTCCAGGAAACAAAGCTAACGGGGAATATTACAAAGACATTGAAGGAAGTTTGGGGGAACAATTGGGTTAGCCATGCCCAATTGGAAACTAGTGGGACTAGGGGTGACATTCTTATAATGTGGGACAAAAGGGAATGGAAAATTCATTATAATGTGAACTACTTTACTAGGGTTCTAGTTAAAGAAGTGGTATTGGAACATGAGAATTTGAATTAGAGAGACATTCATCTATGCTCTAGAGGGGTTTTATGTGGGGAACAGGCGGAGACAATCAACCATCTTTTTTACATTGTATTTGGACAGACCAGTTGCGGAAGATACTCATTTATCTGAGGAGGACTAAATGGGTGAGGCCAGGGAACATAAAAGGATTGCTAAACTGCTGGAACAAGGATGGCAATGCAGCCAAAAAGGAAGGAAGATGGAAGATTGTTCCTGCATGCATTTCGTGGACAGTATGGAAAGAAAGGAATAGGAGATGTTTTGAAGACAAGCAGAGCAACTTGCAGGCGTTTAAAATGAATTGTTTAGCTCTGTTTTATTTTTGGTGTTAACAGTAATTAACAGCTCAAACAGAAGATAATTTTGATGTTTTAGACTATTCATAGGAACAACAGATAGATGTTCAAGTTGTAAGTAGTAATACTTTTTAAGGGGGACTACATATTTTGATGTAGTATACTTGTGGATACATAGATTAACTGTTACCATTCTCAAAATATATATATATATATTTTCTTATTCTCTTCTTTTTAGTATTTTTTATCTTGATTTTAATATCTTTTAAGTAAAATTAATACAAGCACTTGTTTTTAAAAGTGTGTGATCATGCACTTTTTCCTACTAAGCAAAACAAATATCATATAAGGTCGGTCGGTCAACCTTCAAAGGGTCTAAAATACAAGTTTTGAACAGGTTCAGATGTCGGGATTAAACTCTTGAGGGCCGGGATGGCAAATTTGTGCAAGTACAAGTGTCTACTAAGCTATTCGGCCTAACAAGAGAGTTCGAATGCTGGTTCAACAAAAAAATTTGATCTCCCTCAATAGATGGCACATGTAGTATTGGACGTTAAAGAGAGACGTCAAATGACCAAGGCTTCGTTACACTTTTTAGAGAAACATTTTAAAACCCCAATGTATAATTTTCCCTCTTTTCTAATAAATGAATATTCTATTCAATTTTAAGCACCAAAAAAGTGGCGTTAACCAAAGGTTAGTACTGTTACTCCTCTTTAAACTAGGAAGCCAATGAAATTCATGAAATAATCAATATCATCTATATTGGTCTTTGTATACCAAGACACCAAAAATTTAGACATCTAAATTTTCCCTATGAATAGGTCCATATTTTCCATCAAAGAGTCTATATTTACGCTCCTCCACCCAAAATCTTCATTGAATCAATACAAGGGGCATGATCAACAAACATTTCACAAACTTCTCAATCCCCTCCCGCACTAGGATTCCCAAATACCTTTCGCTGTAAAAAGTGGTGTTGTCTCACTCCAAGTACCGCACATGAAACATTTGTTACACAAGTTGAATTCCTTTTCTACAGATTTCTTAAGGGAAACATGTGTCACAAGTTGTTATCAAAGAAAAACAACTCACTTTTGGGGGGATTTACTTATCCAAATTAGTGTCTATGTCCCTGTAAATAATTTAAGATATTATAGGATTATAAAACTAAGAACTTGACATCCACCTTGTTGCTTAACAATTCAATTTCAAATCTAATTAGGGAACTATCAAAGCAGGCTCATTGAATAAACTGGAAAAAAAATGACTTGCTAGCCATAGTATATCCTTGACACAACCTACTTTCACAAATGATCTATCAGAAATATAAGAAAATTAATCATTGCACTGAGATGTCTCATTCATGCTTTGGCAAATATCCCACATTTGGCATATGGCTTTCTGCACTGTCTCAAACTTAAGTGAGCAAAATTTCATGGTCCAGCAAGTGCTAATTTGTTCCTCGAAGCTTTCTAGCTTTCTGAAAAACTGAATAATATTTTTAACCTCCCAATCTTGAAAATTCCTTGTCAACCTTTTATCCCGACCATCTCCACTTGTATACACAACTATTGAAGCATCCTTATTAACTGCAAGGTTGTAAAGGTCTAGAAATGTATCTTCCACATGAAGCTTCTTTCCATAAATCCAATCAGAAACTTATTTTTTACCATCGGTCACCTTCAACGTCAACAAGTTGTGGTACTCATCCAAAGAAATTGCTGATATGCTTCCTTATGCCCACCTATGTAAAGATGTGATGGAAGAGTACACCATCAATCACCCATATCATATTTTTCCTTTACAAACTTGTACCATAGATCCATCTGTTGCTCAGAACTTGATCATTTAGCCATAAACAACAAACTTTTATTCCAGATACTCAAGTTCGTTATCCCTAGCCTTTCATTTTCTTTGTCAATCACTGTACGCCACTTCCCTAGATGTATCTTCCTATTCACTATGTAACCTGTCCATAGGAAATCTTTCTGATCTTATTCAATTGTTTCTCCCAGCATGTCTGATAAAAAAGTACTGATATAATATGTAAGAGATATAGCACAGAAGAAAGAAAATATATATCTTGATTATTTCCAAGCTATTGAGTGTTTAACTAATATAAGCATTATTCTATACAATATTTTCAATACTCCCCTTCAAGTTAGTGCAAGCTCTCCATTTGACTTCATGGACTTTCTGACAATGTCTCCTGAAAGTATTTTATCTGACAAAGTGATCGTCAATAGCTGTGTTTTAAATTCTCTTTTTTTTTTTAAGAAATGAGTTTAGCTCTCCCATGAACACTAAATTTAATGCAATATGAAGAGCAACTTGATTATGACACACAAGTTATATCTGGCTTATTTGTCTGAACTTCAATTCTTTGAGCAACTGTTTGACCCCAAAGTCAAACTAGTCCGCAAGTTGCCCAACCATTGCTCAGCATTCTGCTTCTACACTAGACCGAGCAGCCGTTTCTATTTCCTAGATTTCCAAGACACTAAGTTACCTCCAATAAGAATACAATATCCAGAAGGGGATCTATCAGAAAGTGATCCTGCTTAATCCGCCTCGGTGTATATAACAATATACTCATGGCCTTGATCCTCAAAGAGTAACCCTTTCAGTAGGGCTGATTTTATGAATCAAAGAATTTGGACAATCACATCCCAATAGCTGTCACACGGGGACACTATAAATAAATTGACTTACAACCTCACTGGACAGACAATGTAAGGATGAGTCATTGTGAGGTATAACAACTTATGAGCCAACCTCTTGTACCTTCTAGGATCACTAAAGGGATCCCCTTAGCCTAACAGGAGTTTAGTATATGTATCAGTGGGAGTACCAATGGGCCTACAATCTGTCATTTTTGCCTCCTCAAGAATGTCTAGAGCATACTTACGCTTCCTAATTGGGATTGAGCGACCTCGATGCCTATGAAATACTTCATCTGCATAGTTCATTGCCCGTGATAACTATATCATAAACATAAACTACCAAATAAATACAAAGATTTGGAGAAGCATGTTGATAGAACACATATTGATCAACCTCAACGCGAGCCGCACCAAACTCTTGAACAACCGTGCTGAACTTACCAAACCATACTCGAGGAGACTATTTAGACCATATAGCAATGAATGCAATATGCATACAATTTACAATATAACAAGACTCCCTTTAGCAACAAAACCAAATGGTTTCTCCATAAAAACTTCATCCTCAAGATTGTCATGGAGAAATATTCTGAATGTCCAACTAATAAAAGAAGTTTATGGCGAAAACGAATCGTGAATCAAAAAGAGATGTACATATGCAACTTTAGCCACAGGAGAGAACGTATCACTTTAACCAAGCCCGAATATTTGAGTATAACCTTAAGCCGGTCAATTTTTTATTACCGAAGACTACTTTAACTGCATAAACCCACCAACAACCTATAGTAATTTTATCTGTAGGAAAGGAAAAAATCCTCAAGTACCACTAGAGTGTAAAGCAGACATCACCTTAAATCATAACTTGTCGTCATCATCATCCTCGATAAGAGAGGGCTTTGCCTGTAGACTTAGGGATACTAACAAAAGATAATGATGAGACAAAGGCATATTAGTGTAATGATAAATGATGATAACTCAACCCAACATAATTGGACCTAGGATCAAAAGTAGATCAAGTACCTTTTGGAAAAGCAATTGGAGAACTAAGAGGAGACAAGTTCGCAACAGGTGAAGAACTAGATGCAGGGCATGAATCATCTAGATCTGAAGTGGAGAGCTTGCAACGATGTTAAGTCAAAAGAGGTGGAGGTGAGCTGGAAGAGTTGGTGCAGAAGATAAAAGTACAAGGTGCTCAAAGGTGGTGGCACTTGATGAAGAAGTGATACTAATAGGATTCCAGGAAGGTGGTATGGGTGAGACAGTTGTGGGAACAAGAGGACACAACTGCATTCTTCTTCTAGTCTCCTCATATTTGATCAACCCTCCCACTTATCTTTCCCCATTCAAAAATTTGTTCTCACCAAATGTGTAGAGTAAATTCCAAGAATTTGATGTACTTAACAAAAAAACCTGTGAAGTTTTCTAGATGACGTGATGTTATTCGTGTCCCTAAGTCCAAGTCTGAGGAAAAAAATTCCCTTCCAAAACCATTGCCCCCTCCCCCTGTATAACAGTAGTATTTGGGTCAAGTTACACAAATTTACTATTTTATTTTATTTTTTGATAAGGTAAGTGGTATCAATAACAACATCTAGAAGATGCAAGAATTACAAGATATGGCATTTGAGCTTACCAAAAATCTCTGGCTAACTATACAAACTATCTAAGCCAGAACTAGTGAGTTAATAAAATCCTGAAGTCGTTCTGCATTAACAGCAAGATACAACTTGGACCAACTAAAAAAATTTGCAATGCACCTAGCCTTCAAAATGCCTAAAGTAGTTGACTCTCCATCAAAACATCTCTTGTTCCTCTCTAACCAAATACACCAAAACATTTACTATTCAGGCACCTATTTGTTTTCATTATCACAAGTACGGGTAACTCTTATCACTAAAACTTAGGTAGATTAGAAGTCACCCAACTTTTGTCTCTACATGAATTTAAACCTTGTACTTAATGATTTTCAATCATTACATTAACTATTAGGCCACACCCTTGAGTGCACCATTGCGCCATTTTTATTCTTTTCACTTTGATTCCAAATGGAAATTTTTATCTTGTGTACCATTAATTCTAATGGAACCTCCAATCGTAACTGAACCAACCTTTTTACTTGCTCTATCTCTTGTTTATTTTGGATGTAATGTCTCCCCATCTCCCCACCAGGTATCTCTCAGAAATCTGTTGCGGTTACATTGACTCTTCACTATTGCTATATGGATCTTATCTTCCCAAGGTTGCCCAAGATTTTGATGTCCTCCAATCAATTGGAATGTCCTTGATATCTTCCAGATTCATTCGATCAGTAGTCAACACTTCGTGTGCAATGTCTTCCCGTCCTTCGTAGTGAATGATTTCTAGAATGATTACAATTGTTTCTGTTTTCGTCTATTAGCACTAAAACTCCATGTATATTGAAATTTTGAGACATATTATGCAAGAATAACCGATCTAAACTTATTTTCCATCTACGGCAAATTTTACCAAGAACTTCCGACAATATCTTCAAAATCTTATAAATCCAATCCAGAGTGATGTTGTTAAACTTGATTCTCTCAGTGAAACTCTTCCTTCTCTCTATGTGTTCAGTCCAATCAGAATTACTCAGGTAATATTCTTCCAAGTTGAATGATTTAACATTACCCTTTTCAATTTTAATTGCAAAAGTTAGTTAATTTGATCTAAATTTCTTGTATTCATATACTAGGCTAAAGTTATTCTGTAGACTTAAAACACTTTGCTCAAACACTAGGTAAAAGAAAAGGCATATGCTTTACAAGAAATAACTTCTACCACAAAATCCTAGTCAAATTTTGTATGTCTAGACTGAACAGCAAAGAAGTGAATCAGAAAGAAAAAAAAATGCGGTTTTGTTTCAAGTTTCAATGTGTTTGACAGAAAGATCATACCTTTCGTTTCTGTTTAAGCGAGCACCAAAGTAGAAAGCGACAGAGAGCAGCCACGAATCTGTGTGCATAGCAACCAAAGACAACCAGTCTCTCCGCTCCATCCCATCCCTGGCAAAATTGATACCTAACACCGGCTCCGGTAACTCCGGCGGAACTTCCTCGGCCGGAACAGCAACTTCCCAAGAGTCATTTGGATGTCCATACAAACACAAATTGTCTCTCTCTGGATCGCACTGTGAGTAAAATTCCTCCACATCTGAGAGTCGCAGCGAATCAATTAAACAATGACATAGTAGAAGTAAAGAGGAATCTAGAAAGAGCAAAGTACCGCTAGTGAGGGCACGGAGGACGGCGGCGTGACGGGCGGAGAAGTCTTTGAAGATCTCCTCGACGGTGCGAGGGCTATGGGAGGAAGAGTTGGTAGCCATGCGTTAGTCAATTGCAAGTCACACCTATTTCTGGGTGTGAGAGAAATAAGTAGACTGCAGACTCGGTGAAGAAATTGGGCTGCCACCCGGCTTTTCTATAATCATAAAATGTGTTTAATATTTTTCCAACTACCTAAAAAAGAAAGTACAGAACATAAATTAGAACACAATTTGGGTGTGTTTGGTAGGAAGGAAAACATTAAACATTTTATCAAAATATTTTTTAATTTTCTTCTATTTGGTTGACTTAAATATTTTAGAAAATATTTTGCAAATCAACTTATTTTTCTCAAATTTAAAGAAAATGACTTAGCTTTATTTTTGAAAAATACTTCAAATTTTAAAAATTTCACTTCTTTGCCCGGGGGGGGGGGGGGGGGGGGGGGGGGGGGGGGGGGGGGGGGGGGGGGGGGGGGGGGGGGGGGGGGGGGGGGGGGGGG
>JAJONR010005666.1:0-47034 GCA_029582245.1 Solanum etuberosum | reverse complement strand
GTTATTCTATTCACCCTGGTTCGACAAAGATGTACCATGATATTAAGGAGATCTATTGGTGGCACGGGATGAAGAAGGACGTTGCTGAGTTTGTGGCACAGTGTCCTAACTGCCAACAGGTGAAGGTTGAGCACCAAAAGCCCACTGGGCTAGTCCAGGAGATAGCCATTCCTTTGTGGAAGTGGGAAGCAATTAATATGGATTTTATTATAGGGTTACCTCGATCGCGTCGTAAGTTTGACTCTATTTGGGTAATTGTTGACAGACTAACAAAATCAGGCCACTTCTTACCAGTCAGGGCTACTTTTACAGCCGAAGACTATGCAGGACTCTATATTAGAGAGAATGTTAGGCTACACGGTGTCCCAGTATCTATTATCTCTGATAGAGGAGCATAATTTATCGCTAACTTCTGGAAGTCCTTCCAGAAAGGACTAGGGACACTGGTTAATCTCAGTACAGCCTTTCACCCTTATACAGATGGCCAGGCTGAGCGCACAATTTTGACACTCGAGGATATGTTACAGGCATGCACGCTAGACTTCAAGGGAAGTTGGGATGACCACTTGCCTCTTATTGAGTTTGCATACAATAATAGTTATCATTCTAGCATCGGGATGGCACCTATGAGGCTTTGTATGGGAGAAAATGTAGATCCACCATTGGATGGTTTGAGGTAGGTGGAGCAGGTTAAGCACATTCGAGAGAGGTTGTTAAAAGCTAAAAGCTGACAGAAGTCATAATCAGATGTGCGACGAAGGGACTTAGAGTTTTGTGTCGATGACTGGGTATTCTTAAAAGTCTCGCCTATGAAGGGTGTTGTGAGATTTGGCAAAAAAGGCAAGCTTAGTCCAAGATTCATTGGGCCGTACCGAATCCTTTGGAGGGTAGGACGAGTGGCTTATGAGTTAGAATGGCCTTCGGGGCTAGAATCTGTTCATCCAGTTTTCCATGTATTGATGCTACGGAAGTGCATAGGAGACCCTTCTAGGGTTGTCCCTGTTGAGGATGTTCAGATCACAAAGGAGTTGTCCTATGAGGAAACTCCAGTTGTAATATTAGATCGACATGTCCGAAGGTTGAGGACCAAAGATGTGGCTTCTATTAAAGTACTGTGGAGAAACAAAAATAGGGAAGAGGTGACGTGGGAAGCCGAGGATGGAATGAGATCCAGAATCCTTAGTTGTTTTAGATCCCACAGTGGTAAAAATATCAATATTGATTAGCACAGTGAGGTAGGATATCCATTTAGTTTTTTTATTGTTGTTGTATTTTTTCTTGTACTATTATTGCGGAGCTATGGTGCTTAGCTATTTGTATCATCCTGTGAGGTGCTTAGGTTGTAATCTTCTGCATTTCAGATCCTGGATATTATGGGTATAGAGTACACTTTGCGAAATCTTGGAAACTACTAAGGACTTAACCGTGTGGCTTAGATTTTTCATTCGTGGACGAATGTTTCTAAGGGGGAGGATGTAACGCCCCAACTTTTCGGAACTCTAATTTAACTCGTACCTTCGTGGAAAAACAAAGAGGGTGAGTAATAAATTAAGAATGATGTGGTATGTCATATTTTAAGTTTTCAAGGGTTGTATCTTAAGTTTTTAAGTTAGGTAGGTTGCAAAATAAAAGTTGGCGAAAGTTATCGTAAGTTCCTTTTTAAATATTTCTCTGAAATTTGGGTCAAATATCTCAGAGGTTTTCTCCCAATCTATATAGATTTATGGGTCCTACGACTAGCAAATAGAAGGTCTACAAGTCTAGTTTCCAAAGCATCAAACCATTTGTTCATACAAATTCAAAATAGAGAGATATTCACAATTTCATGAGACTGCGCAAGCAGGCATGTGAGGTGGGTCCCCTAGGTCGGTGGAACTCTTTATATATCTTTTTCTTCGATTTTTCTTTATTTGTTTTCAGTGAATAACCAGAAAACGTAGAAAACCCACTTCTAGTATCAACCAAATTATATATTTTCTCGATTTAAGTCCTTGACGAAAGTTGTTCTACGCGTTGAGCTCGTCATCATTGTATAATTTATTTTATTGATTTCATAGCATATCATACTTTGGTGTTGGGACATCAAGGGTTTGGGCATACTTTAAGGTTTTGAGGTGTATTACAAACTTAAGATCAAGGTAAGACCCTTGTTTCATCGACTCTAGTTTTGATAAGCCGCAAATAGCAATTTGCGACGGAAATACATATCTTTTACCGGATTATCGTGGTATCTTCTATTTTCATGTGTTGATTATGGTCCTGCCTTGTTGTAGTAGCGAGAGGGGCTGTGAGTAAAAGTCGTTAGGCCACGTGAATACAACAAAAAAGGTATGTTAAGGCTATTCCCTTCTTACGAAATGTTTCCTTAAATATTAGGAGCAATGTAATTGGGTTGTTATCGTTGTTATACTTGTAGCCATTAGTGTTGATTTATGGGTGCTCGAGTGGATATAATCCTCCCTTGTCGGGATTCTTATTCAGTTAGTAGCGTCCCTATGTTGGACACGACTTAGAGGCTATTCATATGGGTTGCTTATAGATAAATTGCTCGCTTTTAGGCTATTGGATTGTTATTGTTCCCCTTGGGGCTATTGTGGTTAGCTGTAGAAATGTGATCTATGCCTAGAAGGGCTATGTTCTGCCTACAGGGCTATATTGACGCCTAATAAGGCTATGTGTTGCCTACAGGGCCATGTTGTTGCCTAAGAGGGCTATGATGTTGTCTAAGAGGACTATGTTACTTCCTAAGAGGGCTATGTGTTGCTCACAGAGCTATATTGATGCCAAAGAGTGTTATGTGTTGCCTACGGGGATACTTTAATGCCAAAGAGGGCTATGTGTTGCCTACAGGGCTATGTTGATGCAAAAGAGGGCTATGTGCAGCCCACAGAGCTATGATGTTGCCTAAGAGAGCTATGCGCTGCCTACGGGGTTATATCGTTGCCAAAAAGGGCTATGTGACTTCTTAAAAAGACAAGGGGCTACCGATAGGGGTATGTAGATTGATTTGTCACTTTCTGGGCTTATGGGGGCCTAGGTAGGTGGTGTGCTCTTTGTACTTGCGGAGCTTATGGGGGCTTGGTTAAGTTGTTGTTTGATCATTTGTTTGTATATTTAGATTCAGTAGTGGGTTAGCATGCTTATCTAAATTTTGATTTCCTTACCTGATTGCTTTTGGTATATTATGATACTTGCTCATTTAGTCTATAACCTTTCATACTCTGTACATTATTTCGTACTGACGCCCCATTCCCTGGGGGCGCTGCATTCATGCATGCAGGTCCCGTCAGATGACCCAGTAGACCTCCTCAGCAGTAGGATTGACTTCTATCTGGTTGGCTAGCCCCTTTCCTCCGGAGCTGCCAGAGTTGGGAGGTTTGTTAGCTTTGTTGTATATATTTTTATGGGTAGGGTGGGGCCCTGTTCCGCCAATCTTTACCACTCTTAGAGGCTTGCAGACTAGTGTGTGGGGTGTATAGCTACGTTATGGCCATGCTGGCCTAGTTTGTTGGTTTGCTGAAGCTTGTTAAATGTTTGATGTATTTTCTTGATATATATCTACTTTCAGTTTTTTTATAGAGATCATGGTGGCCTCGACGGCCCAATCAGGACTTCTGTGCTAGTTGGCTATTTCTTTATATGAATTCTTGGGAGTAGCTGTTTCTTTTATAGATCTGTTGATAAGGGGCCTTGCCGGCCGATGGCTTAATTTTAAGCCGAGATATACTTGTTTATTTTTTTTTGATTGCGTGTGGCTACCATGCGCTAGTAGAAAATGGTTCAGCAGGGTCAGCTCGGGCTTGAGTTGTGGCATTAAGAGCCAGTCGCACCCCTTGAGTTTGGGGCGTGACAATCGTCGTAATCAATACAGTTACCACTAACTATAACCGGCCTAGACCCTTCACACTGATAAATGCTTTATTCAAACATCAGTCTTTCAGGCCAGTGCTATTTGAAGGAAGTTGAAGTTGCTCGAGCAAATGCACAAAGAAATCTCTTCATTGGTTAACTGAATAGTGGAGCTAAGGAAATGCTTTATCAACTACAAAAAGTAATGTAAGATGATTTGTTAAATCCATAGATTATTAAAGTAGCAAACGACACTTAACTGAAATTGGAAATGTGGTCAAATTTTCATTAACAGGTGATGAGGAAGAAATCAAGAGCCACGTGGATCATATATGGAGACTCAAACACAAAATTTTTATATGCACACCTAAAGGCTGATAAATCCATTGGAGGTTCAACTAGAGTTTCTTCGATTTTTCAAAAACCTACAAGGTACGTCTGCCACTAAAATGTTAGCTTGAATAGTACAATAGCCAATGATGGCCACTAAAATGTTAGCTTGAATAGTACAATAGCCAATGATGGTCCATGCCTGACCATTGATCAGCAACAGAACCTTATACTACCAGTGACAAGGGCAGAAATGTTCCATGCTTTAAAGGAAATGCCAATTTGGAGTTTTATAAAGAGTACTGGGATATTATTGGTGAAAATGTTATTCAAGATGTCACACAATTCTTTGAAATAGGACACCTCCTTAAATAGGTCAATTGTGAGCTATAGATTACTAATAAATTGGGGTGTAGCACCAAGCTTTGAGGCAAAGAAGGGGCTTAGATAGGGCGATCCCATTTATCCATACTTATTTGTCCTGGTTATTGAATATTTGCATAGGTCCCTCAAACAGTTGAGTAGAAACTGATCCTTCAAGTATCATTCAAAGTGTGGCAAACTAAAGATTGTGCATATATGTTTTGCTGATGATTTACTGCTATGCTGCAAGGAAGAAAAAGAGTCAATACCTCTATTGTTGGATGAATTTAATTATTCTTCTGAAATTTCAGGACTAAGAGAAAACATGGAGAAAAGTGCATTGTATATAACTGGAACCACAACATACTTCAAGGAGCAGATTTTAGTGACACTATAGACTAGGAAGATCACTGTACAACCATGTATCTCACTGGTGGAAAAAATTGTAGCAAGAATCAGGTGTTGGTTCCAAAAAATTTGTCTTACAGCGGGATGGTGAAACTCATTAAGACAATACTATTTGAGATGCAGACATACTTGGTACAAATCTTTTTAACTAGAAACCTTACCGAGAACCACATAAGTTAGTAGACCATTATTTGAGGTTAATTTTAGCATTACGAGAGTGTAATATATAGGTGTCCTAATTAACCTTTAAAAATAATAAGGTGACGACTCCTTAAGTTAATTAATTAGGAATCACCAATATTTTGTACTCTAATATGACCCAAGTTAAAATGAGGCTTCACACAAAATAATATAATATTTGTCACGACGTGGATGTCGGGGTAATGATGTCACCTACTAAGTCCCAACAGTAGGTAAGTCAAACCTTCGTCCGGAACCAACAATAACAGGCTTAGGGAGTGGGAGAATTAGTAAGAAGCATGATCAAGCATATTTATGAAAGATCAGCGGAGACAAGGAATGTGTGTGTTGTATATATATAAAGTCCTGTATTCTCCATATGCTACTTTTATTCATATGAAGCTTGACATAGACTAATGGTATAGGTGAGGGATCATATTTCTTAGATGAGTGGTGTTGTTTTAAAATAGATTGGAAGGTGTTGTTTTCCTTGCACATTTCAACATGTATACTCAAAGTCAACTCCGACGAAAGCATTTAAACTTGAGATAGTAAGTCCGTATTTGAGCTTAAAGTTTGAGGTGAAGTGTTAAGTTAAAACAAAAGGAAGTATGATTTAGAAGATGAAATAAAATAAGTGAGCTACTTGCTTGACTTAACTAAGCCAATAGGTAACAATTAGGTGCATCACCTACTTTGACTTATTGACCAGCCCAAAGGACCAAGTAGGTGGATCACCTACTAAGACTCTTTTGACCATGTAATTGGGCCAAGTACACTACCACCTACTTGCATTAATCTGGCCAAAGTGAAGTAGAAGAATAAGGGGATAATAGACATCCAATGCCCAATATTCTCAAGTCCAAAAAGGCCTAAGTGAAAAGTCCTAGAAGGTGGATCACCTACTTACATTAATTATGGCCCAAATTGAAAAGAATAGAAGGACAATTGTTAGCAAGGCCCAACAAGTATTGAAGTCCTCAAAGGCCCAAGTTAAAATGCCAAGTTTGTGGGTCACCTACTTGAAATATATGGCCCAAAATTGGCCAAGAAAGTCGGCAAATGCACCTCCCTTTTAAAGGGATAAAGATCAGATAATTTGCTTCATTTTTAACTTGTAAAATTTCAGATTTATTAAGTTTCTCTCCTATTCTTTCTTGGCATCAAATAGCAGCCCTAAATCATCTTAGGGTTCTTAAAATATTGTCCCCCTTTTCAAGAAAGAGTTTGAAGGAGAGTTTAAGTTCTTGAAGTATAAGTTTAGAGGATAAATTTCGAGAAACTAAGGTAAGGCTACTGCCTATTTTTTCCTCTCTTTAAATACAGGTTTGGGGTGAAGAATTTTGTAAATATTTTTCAAGAACACATGGATGGTGATGAATCCTTGAGTTTAATATTCTCCTATTATGCTGATGGATTTTTGGGGATTGATAGTGGTTGCATTATGTATATTGTTGCTGGGACAGCTTGGGTATCTTGGCAAATGATGTATGGAGTTGTATTAATGTATAGAAGAAGGTGTGGTGGTTAATCATTTATGTAAGGGTTGTGTGGACCTACTGTCCTCAAGTGTTTAGCTACTATTTTTCGAGGCCTTTAATGTGATTAACATCTAACATTAGCTTAGTCATGACTGATATTGTAGATTAGCACCCAAAAAGGGAGGCTGAATCGTGATAGTTGTATTGGTCAGAAAATAAGGTATGTAAGGCTATTTGATTCCATATTCTTTGGCATGAAATCTGATATTTGAGATTAATAACAACAAAGTGAATTTCCTAAGTTCTATTCCTAGTAAAGGAAACATAGTGGCATACGAAATCCAATATGGATAACAATATTTTCCCCTCTCCTTAGCTTGTCAAATTACTTCATTATATGTTAATTATTCTACATTTGTGTAATTATCCTCCTCCTATGTGCTAGAATAGAAATGGTATTTTCAAAAGCAAGCTTGGTGAAATCTCCTCTTAGTCAATTGAAGTCAAGTGTGACATTTAAGTTCATAAGTAATCCATTGATGTTCCTAGCTCCTTATGTCATTGTCACTGCCTTAAAGTTATTATTATCATGTCTTCTATTACTGGTTCGTGGTTCCAAAGCTCAGTACTGATTATGACCACCAAAACAACAATATCAAAGATTAATCAAACTAAGTTAAGCAATTTGTGTATTTATGGATGGCATTCCAGGGGCAATGCCTAGCATGGGTCGATCCAAATTGGTATAGAAGGGTGACAACTCAGGGGAGAAAGCCTAGCATAGGCCGATCCCAATTTGTGTAACTATGAGGACAACATCCCAGGGGTGAAAATGTTTACCATGGGTCATCCTCTTCTACCGTTGATCAACTGGTCATTTGTATCATATGCCTTATAAAGATTATAAGGCACAGAAAAGTAAAGAAAAGAATGTTACATACATGCTCCCACAAGAGTTAAAAAAGGTGGTCTTCTGTTCTGATCTATGCACTTATATACTGGTACTTGATTTCATTTGAGCCTTGTTTTACATATGTTATTCTTACATATTCAGTACATTTTTGTCGTACTGACGTCCATCTTGGGGGACGCTGCATTTCATGCTGCAGGCACAGGTACTCCAGCTAGTAGTCCTCTTTAGTGGGAGCACAGGTACCCAACTGCTATTGGTGAAGCTCCAGGTTGATTCAGGGTTTACCAAGTCTTTGGCACCTATTTTGTTACTGTATGATAGTTAATGGTAAGGCGGAGCCTTGTCCCTCCCTAAACTAGGGTTTTCTATCTTTTAGATGCTTTGTAGACTAATGTATATAGTTCAGTTACATCTTGTCTCTCAACAGGTTATGGCCTCAACGGCCAGGTCTTGTATATATGTTTTGGGTCTACTTATGTTGGTTCGTATTGTTGTGTCCTATGTGATCTTGTCATAACTTTAAGATTGTCATAGTTAAATACATAGTAACCTCAGGTTATATGTTGGTTCTCTCAGGCCTTTAGAGCATCGGGTGCCTTTCTGTCTTAATGGGAATTGAGGCGTGACAAAGTTGAATCAAAGCAGGTTATCCTAGGGAGTATACAAAGTCGTGTCTCTGTATAGTCTTGCTTATGGATGTGTTGTGTACCACATTTATAAACAGGAGGCTACGAGAAATGTAGGAGTTGTCTCTTTTCTTTCATTTCTTAGAATATGTGATACAGCTAGTGTTGTAGGTGGATCATATCTAACTTTTAAATTGTTTTATTATAGCAATGATGCAAGTTACGAGAAGGAGTAAAAGTACAGGTAAGCGAGTAAATGTGTCTGCCCAAGAAGGGACAAGGCAACCACCACCTAGTCAAGCTGTTCAAAGTGAGGCTCAAGATGAGTCTCTATCACATACTTCCCCGACCCCTTCATCTCCAAAAGATCTAAGGAGGAAACCTACACCTCAAGAAACCCCTATTAATGCTACCGAGCAAGATTTAAAGAATGCAGCCCAATTGTTGACTCGTATAGTTGCTGGTCATGGCCAAAGGCAAGAAGGTCCTGTTGCAGGTACTAGTGGTGTAGATAGCACAGTTGGCATGCAAATACTCGATTTTCTTAATTTGGACCCTCCATTATACACCGGGTCACATCCTAATGAAGATCCACAAGACAGTATAGAACAGATCCAACACACTTTCGATGTTATGGATGTAAGTAGTAAAGAAGCACTTGAGCTAGCAACATATAGATGAAAGGGTGTGGCTATTTTGTGGTATAAAGCTTGGAAGCAATCTAGGGGAATAGATGAACCTTCAGCTATGTGGAAATAGTTCAAAAAGGCATTCCTTGACCATTGTCTTCCATTGGAGATCCTAGAGGCCTGTGCGGATCAGTTCTTAAGTCTCCACCAAAGAAGTATGAGCGTGAGAGAGTACAATCTTAAATTTAATTCCTTGGCCAGGTATGCTCCTAATGTAGTAGTAACTATGGAGGATAGAGTTCATCAATATGTGGATAGATTAGATTCATATCTTGTTAGAGATTGTACCATTGCTTCGTTGAATAAAGATATGGATATATCAAGGATGTAAGCTTTTGCGCAAAAGTTTGACGATCAATATAAATGGACAAAAGAGTCGAAAACAGGGCCTTCTATGAGGTTTAGATCCATGGGGCAGTTTACGCCATCCCAAGGTGAGTTTAGGCCTCGGTTATTTAACAGACCGCCTAGGCCATCATCTTTCTACTCTACAACTAGTGATCCACCATGGTTTCAAGGGCTTAGGGGCAATCATTTTGTGCAAAGAAGTGAAAGCCAAGGTTCACAAATAGTGGGTCATCAAGATAAGGGAAGTACGAGCCAATCAAGGCCTCCTCGACAACCTTGTACACAATGTGGAAGAAATCATCTAGGTGCATGTAGGTTTGGGATAGATTTTTGTTTTTGGTGTGGTACACTGGGGTATATGATGAGAAACTGCCCTCATAGGGGCATGTGTAGTGTTGCACAGCCTACTAGATCAATTGCTACATCGTCCTGATCGACACCTTATTTAGGTAGGGGACTAGAGATGCCTACAGGTCGTGGTAGAGGAGCTAGGGGATCATCTAGTTCTAGTGGAGTTCAGAATCGCACATATGCTTTGGGTGATCGACAAAATTTGGAAGTTTCGTCAGATTTGGTTACAGGTACGTTGTCCATCTTTTCACATATTCTATATGCACTAATTCATCCAGCGTCTACATTGTCATATATTACTCCATTAATTCCTGGAAAGTTCAAAAGAATACCAGAGTTATTGGTGAAGCCATTTGAAGTATCTACGCCGATTGGGGAGTCTATTATACCTAGAAAGGTTTATCGTAATTACATTATAACTGTCTGTGATCGTGATACATTGACTGACCTTTTTGAGCTAGAAATGGTAGATTTTGATGTTATTATGGGTATGAATTGGTTAGCTTCTTTTGATGCCACGGTAGATTGCCGAACTAAGATGGTGCATTTCTGTTTTCTAAAAGAGGCAGTCCTCGAATGGAAGGAAATATTGGGTGCCAAGAGGTAAGTTTATTTATTATCTTAAGGAAAAGAAGGTGATGTCTAAATGTTACATATGTCATCTAGTTAGAGTGAAAAATATAGATGCTGAGCCACCAACTCTTTAATCCATTCGAGTGGTAAATGAATTTCCCGTAGTATTTGCTGAAGATCTTCCGGGTTTGCCTCCAGAATGAGAAGTAGAGTTTTGTATGGATGTAATTCCAGATACTCAACCTATATCCATCCCTCCATATTAAATGGCCCCGGTAGAATTACGGGAGTTGAAGGAGCAAATAAAATACTTGTTAGAAAAGGGATTCATAAAGCCTAGTATGTACCCATGGGGAGCACCAGTTTTATTTGTACGCAAGAAAGATGGCTCGTGTATTGACTATCGGTAGTTGTATAAGGTAAAGAATAAGAACAAATATCCCCTCCCTAGAATTGATGATTTGTTTGATCAGTTACAAGGTGTTAAGTGTTTCTCAAAGATCGACTTGAGGTCGGGTTATCACCAAGTGAGGGTCAAAGATCAAGATATACCCAAGATATATTTCCGAACACGGTTTGGTCATTTTGAGTTTTTAGTCATGTCATTCGGGCTAACAAATGCACCGGAAGCTTTTATGGATTTGATGAATAGGGTGTTCAAGTAATATCCAGAGGTATTCGTGATAGTATTCATAAATGACATGCTGGTGTATTCAAGATCGGAAGAGGACCATTCTAATCACTTACGACAGATTTTACAAATTCTTCGTGATCGTAAGTTGTATGCTAAGTTCTCTAAATGTGATTTTTGGTTGAAATATGTTGCATTCTTAGGTCATATTGTATCTGACGAAGGAATAAAGGTTGATGCTCAAAAGATAGAAGCTGTAAAAAAATAGCCAAGACCTAAAACGACTATGGAGATCCATAGTTTTCTTGGATTGGCAGGTCATTACATAAGGTTCGTTGAAGGATTCTATTCCATTGCTGCATCCTTAAGAAAGCTAACATATAAAGAAACCAAGTTTCAATGGACTGATGCATATGAAAGAAGCTTGCCAGAGCTGAGGAATAAATTAACTTATAACCTTAACAAAGCTAACACACAAAGCAACCAAGTTTCAATGGACTGATGCATGTGAAAGATGCTTGCTAGAGCTGAAGAATAAATTATCTTCTACACCTGTATTGGTACTTCCAGAAGGCACGGAAGGGTATGCAGTGTATTGTGATGCTTTGGGAGTGGGCTTAGGATGTGTAATGATGCAACATGGTAAAGTAATAGCTTATGCCTCAAGGCAACTGCGCCATATGAGAAATATTATCCAACCCATGATCTAGAGCTAGCATCAGTGGTATTTGCTTTGAAGATATGGCTCCACTACTTGTATAGAGTTCATGTTGACATATACACTTATTACAAGAGTTTGCAATATATCTTTAAGCAAAAGGACCTGAATATGAGGCATCGAAGCTAGCTTGAGTTATTAAAAGATTATGACAGTGATATTTTGTATCATCCGAGGAAAGAAAATGTGGTAGTTGATGCTTTATGTCGTATGACGATTGCAAGCCCTTATGGGCAGTACACGGGAAGACAAGAGATAACTAAAGATGTATACCAACTAGCTAGCTTCGGGGTTCGCCTTCTTGAATCTCCAGACGAAGGGGTTATTGTGTAAAATGCAGCAGAATCCTCATTAGTACTGGATGTGAAAGAGAAGTAGCACACTGATCCTATTTTATTATAGCATAAGGAGAATGTACAATATGGTATGACAAAGGCATTTGAGCTTACGCAAGAGGGAGTACTTCGGTGTCAAAACAGATTTTGTGTACCTAATATTGATGAATTAAGAAAGAGGATTATGATGGAAGCACGTCATTCAAAATATTTTGTCCCTCCATGGTCAACTAAAATGTATCATGACTTGAAAGAAATGTATTGGTGGGGTGACATGAAGAAGAACATTGCAGAATTTGTAGCTCAATGTCCAAATTGTCAACAAGTAAAAGTAGAGCACCAAAAGCCCAGAGATTATATGCAGCATATAGAACTTCCAATTTTGAAGTGGGACATGATCAACATGGATTTTGTCACTGGTTTGCCTCACTCATTTCGTAAGTTTGATTCCATATGGGTAATAGTTGACAGACTCACCAAATCGGCACACTTTATGCCGGTGAAGACTACTTATACAGTTGAAGAGTATGTAAGGTTGTATATTAAAGAGATAGTTCGACTACATGGAGTGCCAATCTCTATAAAATCTGATAGAGGATCTCAATTCAATGCAAATTTTTGGAAGTCGTTTCAGAAGAGTTTGGGAACACAAATGAATTTAAGTACAATGTTTCACCCTTAAACGGATGGTCAGGAAGAACGTACAATTCAAACACTTGAGGATATGTTGCGAGCTTGTATATTAGACTTCAAGGGTAGCTGGGATGATCATCTACCACTTATTGAATTCGCTTATAACAATAGCTACCATTCTTGTATCCAAATGATACCTTATGAAGCTTTATATGGGAGAAAGTGTAGATCCTCAATTGGCTGGTACGAAACAGGTGATAATGTCTTATTGAGGCCAGATCTTGTCCATCAAGCTATGGAAAAAGTCAAGGTGATATAGCAGCGGCTAGAAACAGCTCAAAGTCGACATAAATCATATTTGGATGTTTGAAGGAGAGGAATAGAATTTTCTATAGGAGACTGGGTGTTCTTGAATGTGTCAACAATGGAAGGGGTAATTAGATTTGATAAAAAGGGAAAGTTGAGTCCACGCTATATAGGGCTATATAAGTTTATCTGAAGAATTGTCCATGTTGCATATGAGTTAGAGCTACCTCAAGAGCTTTCAACCGTTCATCCGGTGTTTCATGTCTCAATGCTTCAAAAATAAATTTGTAACACATCTCGTATTTATCCTACTGAAGATGTACAAGTTACAGGAGATCTCACTTACGAAGAATTACCCATTGCTATTCTGGATCGACAAGTTAGGAAGTTAAGAAAAAAAGAAGTAGTTTCTGTCAAAGTGTTATGGAGAAACCAACAAGTAGAAGAGTTTACATGGGAAGCAGAACAAGCAATGAAGTCTAAGTATCCTCATTTATTTCATTCAGAAGGGAAAGATCAAAGTGTTGAGTTGATGCATTGAGGGGTGAGTATAAGTTTATATGAACTATGTGGCTAATAATAGAATTTAACTAAGGCTTGAAATGGTTTGGAGCTTGCTACTATGCAAACATTTGAGGACGAATGTTCTTAAGGAGGGGAGGATGTAACGCCATCTATTCTCCATATGCTACTTTTATTCATATGACACTTGACATAGACTTAGGGTATAGGTGAGGGACCATATTTCTTAGATGAGTAGTGTTGGTTTAAAATAGATTGGAAGGTGATGTTTTCCATGTACGTTTCAGCATGTATACTCAAAGTCAACTCCAACGAAAGAATTTAAACTCGAGATAGTAAGGTCAAATTTGAGCTTAAACTTTCAGGTAAAGTGTTAAGTTAAAGCAAAAGGAAATAAAATATAGAAAATGAAATAAAATAAGTGAGTTTCTTGCTTGACTAAACTAAGCTAGTAGGTGACAAGTAGGTGCATCAACTACTTTGACTTATTGACCAGCCCCAAGGACCAAGTAGGTGCATCACCTACTAAGACTCTTTTGACCATGTAATTGGGACAAGTATACTACCATCTACTTGCATTAATCTGGCCTAAGTTGAGTAGAAGAATAAGCGGAAAAGTCCAAGTAGGTGGATCACCACTTGCATTAATTATGGCCCAAATTGACAAGAATAGAGGGATAATTGGCACCAAGAACCGACAAGTGAAGTCCTCAAAGGCCCAAGTTAAAAGTCCATGTAGGTAGGTCACCTGCTTGAAAATATATGGCCCAAAATTGGCCTAGAAAGTCGGCCAATGCACCTCCCTTTTAAAGGGTAAAGATTAGATCTTTTGCTTCATTTTTAACTTGTAAAATTTCATATTTATTAAGTTTCTCTCTTGGCCTTTTTGGCTTCAAACAATAGCCCTAGAACACCTTAGAGTTCTTTAATATTGTCCCAATTTTTAAGTAAATGTTTGAAAGAGAGTTTAAGTTCTTGAAGTACAAGTTTAGAGGATAAATTTTGAGAAACTAAGGTAAGGCTACATCTCATTTTTTCCTCTCTTTAAATACAGGTTTGGTGTGGAGAATTTTGTATATATTTGTCAAGAACTCATGGATTGTGATGAATCCTTGAGTTAAATATTCTCCTATTATAATGAAGGATTATTGGGGATTGATTGTGGCTGCCTTATGTAGATTGTTGTTGGGGGCAGCTTGGGTATCTTGGCAAAGGATGTATGAAGTTGTATTAATGTATAGAAGAGGGTGTGGTGGTTCATCATTTGTGTAAGGGTTGTATGGGCCTACTGTCCGTATATTGTTTAGCTACTATTTTTCGCGGCCCTTAATGTGATTAGATGCTACCATTAGTTTAATCATGACTTATATTATAGATTAGCACCAAAAAACAGAGGTTGAATTGTGATAGTTGTATTGGTCAGAAAATAAGGTATGTAAGTCTATTCGATTCCATATTCTTTGGCATGAAATCTGATATTTTGCGATTAATAACAACGAAGTGAATTTCTAAGTTCTATTCCTAGTAAAGGAAGCGTAGTGGCAGCATACGATCTCCAATATAGATAACAATAATTTCCCCTCTCCTTACCGTGTTAAATTACTTTATTATATGTTCATTATTGTACATTTGTGTAATTAACCTCCTCCTGTGTTCTAGTATAGAACTTGTATTTTCAAAATAAAGCTTGGTGAATTCTCCTCTTTGTCGATAGAAGTCAAGCATGCCATTTAAGCTCATTAGTAATCCATTGATGTTACATAGCTCCTTATGTCATTAACACTGCCTTAAAGTTATTATTCTCATGTCTTCTACTACTGGTCCATGGTTCCAAAGCTCAATACTGATTATGACCACCAAAACAACAATATTAAAGATTAAAGAAACTAAGTGAAGCAATGTGTATATTTATGGGTGGCAGCCCAGGGAAAAATGCCTAGCATGGTCGATCCCAATTGGTATAGAAGGGTGGTAGCTCAGGGGAGAAAGCCTAGCATGGGTCGATCCAAATTTGTGTAACTATGAGGATAGCATCCTAGGGGTTAAAATGCCTAGCATGGGTCATCCTCTTCAACCGCTGAACAGCTGGTCATTTGTATCATATGCCTTATAAATATTATAACAAACAGAAAAGTACAGAAAAAAATGTAATATACATTCTCCTGCAAGAGTAAACAAAGGTGATCTTCTGTTCTGATCAACACACTTTTATACCGATACTTGACTTCGTCTGAGCCTTTTTTACATATGTTATTGCCTTACATATTCAGTACATATTTTCCATATTGATGTCCTTCGCGGGGGACGCTTCATTTCATGTTGCAGGCACAAATACTCCTGCTAGTAGTCCTCTTTAGTAGGAGCACAGGTACTCAACTTCTATTGGTGAACCTCCAGGTTGATTTGGGGTTTACCGAGTCTTTGGAACCTATTTTGGTATTATTGGATAGTTAAGGATAAGGCGGGGCCTTTTCCTGCCCTAAACTAAGATTTTCTATCTTTTAGAGGCCTTGTAGACTAATGTATATAGTTCAGTTGCATCTTTTCTCTTAACAAGTTGTGGCCTCAACGGCCAGGTCTTGTATATAAGTTTTGGATCTACTTATGTTGGTTTGTATCGTTGTATCCTATGTGAACTTGTCATAACTTGATGATTGTCATAGCTAAAGGCATAGTAAGCACAAGCTATATGTTGGTTCCATCGGGTCTTTAGGGCATCGGGTGCCTGTCCGTATTAATGGGAATTTAGGCGTGACAATATATATATATATCCACACCCATCATACGAGGATATAAGTAATCTCTTTACAACTCCTAGGTGAAGCTTACTTGGATTCTGCATAAATCTTGATATTACTCCGAAAGAGAAAGAAATGTCTGGTCTTATATGATACAAGTAGTTCAAACCACAAACCAGAATTTGAAAATAATTAACATTTTCCATCTTCAGAACCATAAAAACGACATAACTTCTTATTAATATTCATCGACTTAGCAACAACATTTAAATTTACCATACTGAAGCTTTTCAAAATATTTGTTGCATATATTCTTTGTGATAGTAATATGTCATCAACTCCCTATTTATCCTCAGGACCAAGAAAATATTGCAGCATGCCCAAATCACATATCTCAAAATTTCTCATCATGTAATTTTTAAATTCAGTGATGATAGACTCACTCAAACACATATATATCATATCATCAACATAATAACATACAACTAGAAAATCATTGTTGTCTCCTTTTTGTATATAAAGAGTAGGGTCATTGTTTCTCCTTTCAAAGCCACTTTCGTGGAAATAAGAATCAATTTATAAGTCCCCTGCCCACGACGCTTGTTTTAAGCCATTCAGTGCCTTTTTTAACTTGTAAACCTTATCTTCTTTGACATTAACTACAAAACCTTCACGTTGTAAGACATAAACTTCCTCTTCCAAATTACCATCTAAAAAGGTGGATTTAACATCAAATTGGTACACTGGCCAATTTAAATTAGCAGCCAAGGCTAATAAAGTTCTCAACAATTTCAAAGCGGGCAACATGAATTTTTTTTTGTCGAAGTCAATACCTTATTGTTGGGAATAACCCTTTGTATAAAACCCTGCCTTGTGTTTTTGATTTTTGCCTCCTATATGATACTTAATTCTAAACACCCAGTTCATCCCAACAACTTTCTTTCCTTTCGGAAAATTTACCAATTCCAAGGACAGATTCTTTTGAATAGCCTCTTCCATAGCCTTGAACAATTTATCCTCTTTTTCAGCATCTTCCAAGAAAGTAGGATCTAAGAAGTAAAGAAAAAGTACAATATGTATTGTATCATATCTAGGATTTTGTTTCTTATCACTTGGTGATCTTCTTAATGGTATTGGATCAGGGGAAGGTTTTTCAATTATTGGAGAAGTTGCTAGTGAAATAGATGAGGTTGCCAATGGACCTTCTAAAAATGTATCTGCTACATACTCTTAATCAACAATACTGCTAGAAGGAAACAATTGAATGTTTGAACTTTCATTTGTAGAATGAAAGTTCCATCTTGCATCTCCATTAAACACAACATTTCTATTGACCGTAATTTTTTCACTCACTGGATTATATAGCTTATATGCCTTGGATTGTGCATTATATCCACCAAAGACACAATTTTCATCAATCTTACGTTGAGCTTGTGAATTTATAATAGCGTAAGATATACAACCAAAGGCATGTATGTGGCTTACCTTGGGCTTGTTACCTCTCCAAGATTCATATGGTGTTTGATTAAACACTACCTTTGTGGGAGAAATACTCAGAAAAAAGAAAGCACCGGCAACAGCTTCAAGACAAAAACACTTCAGTACACCTCTACCTTCCATTATGCTTCTTGCTTTCTCGACAACTGTGTAGTTCTTTCGTTCAGCTACCTCATTCTTCTCTAGTGTATAAGATGTTGTGAGTTCCTTTTGTATTCCATTTTCATCATAAAAATTCTTTTGACATAAACTCACCACCTCTATCTGTCTGAATAGTTTTGAGTCTACATCCACTTTTCCTCTCAACAAAAGATTTAATTTTTTTGAAATTCTCAAATGTTAATAATTTAAATTTCAAGAAATATATCCAACTATTATGACTATATTCATCAGTAAAAAGAAAAATGTATCAACTTCCCCCTAAGGACTCAACACTCATAGGACCGTACACATTAACAAGTTCTAACTCAGGACAAGCAGAAGCTCTCCAAGACTTGCCTACAGGAAAAATACTTTTTACTTTGTTTTCCATAAACAGAACTTTCACAAAAATTTAATATTCTCAACTTTTGGTAACCGAAAAATCATTTCCTTTTGGCTCAATAACTTCAATGCATAAACATTTAAATGCCCATAATACAATTGACATAGTCTAGTTCCATTATCTCAACTAGCTACCATAGTACACCTCTCAATCTGTCACAGCCCAAAATATATCCTAAACGTGACATAGAGTATAGGACCTCTAGAGGCCCTATACAATCAAATACATACAACACAATATAATAGACAAAAGTAGAATTTAAGTATAAAAATTTGTATCATAGAAGAGTTTGACATAATAGGGGAAGTCTAATCATAATCTTCACAATCCAATATAATACATCAGAAGAGTTGTTGGGATGTAACTCATACACCACATACAAACCCTGAAACTAAATATATATAAAATCATAGTAAAGGGGACATGGTCCTCGTATCATGAGAACTCACCAATTTTAACGATCAAACAATCGATTAACCACGAGCGGGAGGAGGAGAAGCATCAAACCCTATATTATTAAAAAATGTAGTAAAAAATGTACGTTAGTAGATGAAATGTACTAAGTATGGAGAAATGCATAAAAATATTAAACGTGAGCATATGTGAATGTTAGAATATTTTATGCATGACCAATCTAAAAGCCTGTTTGGCGTTGTTGTTGGGAGGCCAAGAGTGTTTTTCTTTGAGAAAAAACTTTTTTGAAATATTAAGTATTTGGAAAATCTTTAAAATTGCTTATAATGGAAGAAGAAGCAGTTTTTCAGTTGTTGGGAAGAAGCTCAAAATTTATGTTTCTTAAGAAAGTAGAAGCATAAAGTTATTGTTTTGATGAATAAAATATATATTTTATATATTAATATTTACCAATATATCCCTTAGTAATTAATTAATTAATTAGCATATATTTTAAGTTTGGTTATGTTTCATTTAAGAATTTTATTTTATATTTTTATATAATAGATTTTTATTTTATTTTATGTTATATTTTTATTTATATGTTCTATTTTATATATTATTTTACATTTTATTTTACAGAATTAGAAATAAAAACGTAACAATAATATTTTTGTAGGATCAAAGATATGAAGGACTTTATTTATTTTTATGGTGAATTATTCGAATATAGTGATTTAATTTGTGGAATGGTTTTAAAATTTATTTTTCTTGATATTTTTAATTATATTTAAATCATCATGTTATTATTATATTATTATTTAATTTATTTATTTATGTATAATATTGATTGAAAATTTGAAAATATACATTTTAATTAAATTTTAAAAAAATTAATCAAAAATTTTGTAATAGATTTTTAAAATAGTTTCTCTCTATAAAGTAATCTTAATATTAAAAGCATATTTATACTTACTTTTTTTTGTAATATGACTCACAAAAGCACTTTTTATAAAAGATTAGTCAAACACATTTTGCTTATCAAAAATACTTTTCAAATGAATTAGCCATTACACAAATTGCTTTTCTAGAAGCACTTTTTAAAAAGTAATTTTAAAAAAGTACTTCTAGAAATAAGGAGTTTTGAGCAGCAATGAAAAACATGCTCTAAATTATTGTAAACGTCTTTAAAACAATCATAAGTCATAAACATGGTCAATGCATTTTAAAACATAATGAAAGCTTTATAAAACATTTGAAGAAAACATGATTCATATTGTGGGATGTTTACCATTAATCGACGTAGACAACATGAGCTATAACATGGAATCATATGTCTTGCTCAGGCACCAAAAATACATGTCCTCTTGGCAAAGTTAAGGTTATAAACTTCTAGCTTAGGTGGATCCACTAGCTATGTCACTGAAGACAAATCGTACCGGGGCACTTAGTTAGGGAAAATGAGATTGCTACTAGAGACCATGCATCTACTCATGAGAGAGAAACCATCTCAACGATCTATAGGTGCTAATAAACTCCCAACGAAAGTAGTCATAAACATATTCATATCATCATACTTGGAAGGGAAAAAATTAAACTACCAATCAAATCTTAAGTAGTCGTAGAGTAACTCCTTTAAACCGTGATTCATACATAACTGAGAAAACCTTTAACAATCATGATTTCATAAGTATGTGAAAAATTCTTTCACTATTCTTTGATACCCATATCATGAGCATCCTTAATTCATAAGACACATTTTTATAAAACATGCGTAGCTTTCATAAATCATACTTAAACAATACATAAGCTTGTTTCATAAATTCATCATAATAATCAAGTAAATAACATTAGTCTATATCAAATCAATTAGAAATCATGTAGTTTAATCAAAATATTAATAGGATGATTAAAATTAAGAAATTAAATTAAAATGATATAAGACCCATGGAGATTGCATGAACCCTAATCAAATTAGGTGAAATTGAATTGGAAACTTGGAAATCTTTTGGGACCCAATGGATGAATGAAATCCATTGGTGAATTCCCACATACCGTTATAAACAAATCTCAAAAGCAATACAGAATAAGGAGATTTGATGTTTGGAACCCTAGGTTTATTCCCTGACCCTTAGAGAGAATTGGAGAGGATGAACTTGCATGGGAATTGGGGATTTGAGAAAATGAGAGGGTTTTGGGTAGATTTAGGAGTTGAAAGATTGTTATAGGTCTTAAACATTGGATCAAAATGACATAGTATAGGTATTAAATGCATAGGAAAATACCAAATACCCTTAAGAAATAAGTACCAGAAGTGATTTACGATTGGGACCTACGGCCCATAGATATTTCTATGACATGTACTGGTCAACCGTAGAACAAACTTTAGAAACCCAATATTCATCTTACTTTCCATGAAACCATCGTACGATCCTCACTTAAGTCTACGATTTGTAGACCCATCCCGTAGAACTCAAGTTCAACTCCAAAACTTAATCAAGTCAATGTCCCTTCTACGTGTGCTTCCTACAATGCGTGAAACCAAATATGACCCGTCAAATCCTACCGTAGACCTGAGGTGTTAAATCAAATATCTAAATCAACTCTACGGGTCAGTCCTTCAGCCCGTCAAACTTCCTACGGCTCGTCCTATCAAGTCGTAGGTTCACTTACTAGAACTTGGATTTTTCAAAACTCAACTCATAGTCTACGACATCCTTCCTACGGCCCATAGATAGGACTCGTAGTCACTGCACCAGTGTCAAGAACTGAGATTTTCCGTTCCTTTTCAACTATCTAATTTCCAAGGTGTTACAATATCTCTCTTTTTGGAACATTCTTCCTTGAATGGGACTCAAGCTAGCATGAATAGAGTAGGTGAGAATCTAACAACCCTAAATGAATTCAAATCTCATCATAATGCACATAAACAAGTAGAAATCACTCCAAGCTAAATCATAACAGAAAAATCACATCTTTCAAGAACATGCAATAATACAGAAACATGAAAATGACTACGACACACGAATCCCAAAGAATGAACCACGAGGAACTCATACCTAGAGCTACAATAGGAGTGGAGGGAAAGAGTTTGGGATAATTGGAAATCATATCGGTTTTGTCCTCCAAAGTAGGACCCTCAACTTATTGATTCCTTCAACGAAATTTCACGGAAGCAATTTCTTTATTTCTCAACCTGAACTTGACAGTCTAAAATCTTAACCGGAACCTCTTCATACGAAAGGAATTCTTGACCTCCCAAACTTTCTAAAGGCACAATGGACGTCGGATCCCCAACACACTTCTTCAACAAAGAGATTCTAAATACTATATTTACCGATGCTAAATTATTAGGTAACTCAAATTAATAAGCAACCTTGCATATACGTCTCAAAATCTTATATAGGCCCATATATTGGGGACTAATCTTCTTTTTCTTTAAAAACCTCATAACACCCTTAATTGGTGAGATTTTCTAATAAACCCAATTATCAATATAAAATTCAATCTGTCTTTTATTAACATCACCATAAGACTTTTGTCGACTTTGAGCGATTTTAAAACTCGAACCTTTTCCATAGTCTTATGCCTTAACTAGGGCCCTATCAAAGAGATGTCACCAACTCAAAATAACCTACAAAAGACCTAGACCTCTTACCATAAAGAGCCTCAAATGTAGCAATCCCTATACTAAAATGACAACTATTATTATAAGCAAACTCAATTAAAAACAAAAGGTTATCCTAAATTCCCGAAATCAATCACGCAAGCTCTAAACATATCTTCCATGGTCTCGATAGTACACTCGGCTTGTCCATCTGTTTGAGGGTTGAAAGTCATGCTAAGTTTAACTTGACTACCAAGACCCTTTTGAAACGACTTCTAAAACTGTGAAGTAAACTGAGTACCACAATCAGATATAATGGACAATGACACTCCATGTAACCTTACCGTTACCCAAATTTAAAGCTTGACATACTCCTCAGGAAGAAAGTGAGCTCATTTAGTCATTCGATCCACGATAACCCAAATTAGCTCAAATTGACAATGAGTACGAGGTAAACCCAAAACAAAGTCCATTTAAAAATCTTCCCAGTTCCATGTAGGAATACTCATATCTTGAGCTAAACCACTAGGTTTCTAATGCTCAACTTTCACTTGTTGACAACAATTCAGATATTTAGCCATAAATTCCACTATATCCTTGTTCATCCAATTCCACCAATAGATCTGCCACAAGTCATGGTACATCTTAGAGGTTCCTAGATTAATAGAATACGGAGAAATGTGAGCTTCTATAAATATCTGATTTCTAAACTCATCAACATTTAGGACACATAACTAACCTTGACATCGAAAGACACCATCTCCCCTAGGGAGAAAGCCTCAATGGCTTTTTCAGAAATTGAATTCTTCAAATAAACCATAACTGGGTAAAGATCTTTCTTAGCTTTCACATCCGATACAAGAGATGATTCTGAACCATTTTTAACAATGACTCCACCTTCATTGGAATTAACAAAATAAAAACCCAATTGAGCCAATCTATAGACATCATGAACTAAATCCTTCTTACCATCCTCAACATGAGCAGCACTACCATCGATAGTCAACTAACAACATATGTCACAACAGTTGCTTTACCCGAATGATAGAGGACACTCATGTCATAATTCTTCAATAACTCAAGCTATCTCCTTTAGCGAAGATTCAAATCCTTTTGAGTGAACCCATATTTCAACGTCTTGTGGTCGGTAAACATATGTTCATGAACACCATATAGGTAATGCCTCCAAATCTTTAGAGCAAACACTTCAGCTGCTAACTCCAAATCATGTGTCGGATAATTCTTTTCATGCACCTTCAATTTCCTTGAAACATATGCAATGACTTTCCCATGTTGCATCAAAACACAACCAAGACCAATCCTTGAAGAATCACAATACACTACAAATCCATACGATCCTTCTGGTAATGTCAATATAGGGGTTGAAGTGAGTCTATCTATCAACTCTTGAAAATATTATCACAAGCTTCTGAACATAGGAATTTTACCTTATTTTAAGTCAATGTCAGCAAACGCGATGCCATAGAGAAAAATCATTCCACAAACCTTCTATAGTAATTGGCCAAACCAAAGAAACTCCATAAATCTGAAGCAGACAAAGAACTAGGCCAATTCTAAACCACCTTAATTTCTTAGGATCATCTTGAATACCTTCACCGGAGATGATATGGCAAAGGAAAGGAAAGGACCTCGACTAAAAGATACATTTACTATTAGCATACAATTTATGATCCTTGAGAATTTGCAACATGATCCTCAAATGCTGAACATGTTCATCCTTATTCCGTGAGTTCTATAAATATCATCAATAAACAAAATTACGACCATATCAAGATATCGCTTAAAGACTCTGTTCATCAAATCCAGAAACGCTGCGGGGCAGTAGTAAAACCAAAAGACATTACAAAAAACTAATCATGACCATACCATGTTAAAAATGTTTTCTTCAGAATGTCATTTTCCTTAACCTTCAATTGATAATAACCCAACCGAAGGTCAATCTTAGAGAAGAAACTCTCACCTTAGAGTAGATAAAAGAGATCATAAATCCTTTGAATAGGAGATTTATTCTTTATGGTAACCTTATTAAATTTTGATATTCAATGAACATTTGGAAGGAACAATCTTACTTTTAAATAAAAAACCAGAGCATCCCATAGTGAGATACTTGATCTAATGAATACTTTATCCAGTAGCTCTTTAAACTGATCCTTTAATTCTTTAAGTTCTGCTATCACCATACGATAAAGAGGTATAGTTGTAGGTTGTGTATGAAAGAGAAGGTCAATACCAAACTCTGTTACACGTTCTAGAGGAAAATCTAGAAGATACTCGAGAAACACTTCCTAAAACTAATTCACAATCAGATCTGGATCAAGAGCAGGGGTTTCATATTATGTATCCCTAATCTAAACACGACGATAAATGCAACCCTTAGAAATCAATTTCATATCTTTTAGGAAAGGTACGAACTGATCCTGAAGAACATCATGATAGGTTCATTCGGAACCTTGAATGTGATTGATCGGGTCCTACAGTCTATCAAAGCATAAATTGCATGAAGTCAATCCATCCAAAGAATAGTATCAAAATCTAACATATCAAACTCTTCAAGATAACTATGAGTGACTCTATGTGAAACTGAAATAAGACAATATTTATAAACTCTTTTCGCACAATTGAATCACCAACTTGAATAGAGAAAAGAAAGGGATAAAAAAGGATTTCAGGAACTACATAATATATCATCGACACGTAAAGAGTAAAAATTTATAACTTAGCACCTAGATCAAGCAAGTTATACACATAAAAATGAAAGATTTTCAACATATTGGTTACAACATCCGGAGAACCGTTATAATCCTCTTGATCTGAAGAGCGTAGAACCTATTCTGACGAGGAGCACCCAAACCAGAACCAATACACTGAGCTTTTCTACCATCATTTCCCTTAGTATCTAGCAACAAACAATCTCTCATCTTATAACTACTATTTCCATAAATAAAGCAACCATTCGTACCGGCAAACCATTTGCCATCATGTTTCTTGCCACACCTAGTGCAAGATGACATAGCAGATCTACTATCATTACCTCCTAGAGGTTTAGTCTTAGACACAATATCCTTGTTGAAGTCAGAGTTTGGAGAATTACAGGATCCTTGACAAGAAAATCTTTTTAGGGATTTAGAACTACCATGTCCACCAGATGTCGAATTGGAAAAGTCACCATCACCGGTCCTTGCCTTCTTTGCCTCTCTATTCTTCCCTTTATTTTTCCCCCCTTCAATTTATTGGGTTTGTGTCATAAAATGGAAGATATCAACCTCCTTAATCAATATGGCAGTACGACACTTTTTGACTAACCTTTTTGGACACACCTAACATAAACTTACTCATTCTTGCCCTAGAGTCAGCAACCATATTCGGAGCATACTTAGCTAATTGAGTGAACTTTAACAAATACTCTTTCACAATAATATTTCCTTCTCGAAGACTAATGAGCTCAAGCACCTTCACTACCCTTATCTCAAAGGGAAATAAACGATCAATAAACACTCCTTTGAATTTCTCCCAAACAAGAGAACCCACATCCATATCCCTCTCTTCTACACATTGGTTGAGCCAAACTTGAGCTATACCCATTAGTTGATAAGAAACCTATTTTTCCTTCTCAACCATTGACATGCCATAATGTCCAATAACATATACACCTTGTCAATGAACTCTTGAGGATCCTGATCAACTTTCATGCCATTAAATTCTAGAGGATTCATCCAAGTGAATTATTTTATCCTTATTGTCGTCATACCCACATTTGGGTAGATAGGAGTAAAAACTTCTCTATTAGCTTGGGCCGTCATAGCTTGATCCAAGACTTGTAAAGCATCTCGAAACTCTGCATGAGTCACTTGCTTGGGCAAAGAATCAACGCAAACTTCAAGAACCTCAGGCTCCAAATTCTCACCAAAATTTCTTCTCACTTAAGATCTCCGCGGAGGCATATCCTTAAAAGCATCAAATAAGAAATAAGAGAAGGATCTTTATACAGATGAAATCTAAGGCAAGACTTTAGAGTAGTGAAAGAACTGAAGTTTCCTAAACACTTTGTAGCCTCCTATTCACAAAGGTGGCGTGCTTCACACTTATGAACAAGACTCTACTAAATGCAACTTGTCAGACATCCTATTACCTTTTCTGAAACCTTATGCTCTAAATACCATGTTTGTCACAATCGAAAATACACCCTAGACGTGACATGGCATATAGGATCCAGAGAGGCCCTATACAATCCACTTGACATACATGCAACAAAATATAATAGAAAAAAAATAGAATTTAAGTTTAAAGCCTCATATCATAGAAGAGTATGAAATAAAAGTGGATGTCTAATACATCAAAAGAGAGGTTGGGACGTAACCCCTACACAATATACAATGCCTAAAAACTAAAGACATATGAAAGCACATTAAGGGTGACACAATCCTCTGATTATGAGGAATCACCAAGTCTCCAATGATCAAACAATCAACTAGCCACGAGAAGGAGAAGGAGAATGGAAAATTAAAAATAAAAACAGTAAAAGGGCTGTGTTGTATACACAATCCAGGTATAATAGTAACACTTGAATATGCATGATCATACTAGCCAAAGCACCACCTAAATAAAATTACACTGTCCTCCCCGGATACAAAGCCCCAACATCCAGGAAGGAGCATATTGTTTAAATTTGTAGGAGGAACAATATTGTAAGACCATACAATATTAAACAATGTAGGAACAATTATTCATTAGTACACGAACTGTACTAAGTACGGGGAAATGCATAAAAACATAAAACGTGAGAATATGAGAATGTTAGTAAAGATGGTTCATTTATTGTGATGTTTACCATTAACCGATATGGACGGCATGATCAATAATGTTGTATCTATTGTCTTTCTCTCACACCAAAAAGTGATGTCCTACTTTCCAAGGTAAGGACCATAAACTTCTAGCATAGGTGGATCCACTAGTTATGTCACTTAAGAAAAATCCTACGGGGGCACATAGTTAGGGACAAGGAGTTTGCAACTAGAGACCTGGCCTCTTCTAACAGGAGAGCCTCTATCTCAAAGTCCTCTCGGTACTACGTAAAATCCAAATGAAGTTATTCATAAACATATTCATATCATCATACATGGAAAGGAACAATTTAAACTACAAATCCAATCTTAACTCATCATAGAGAAGCTCCTTTAACCATGATTCATACATATGTGAGAAAACCTTTCACAATCATGATTTCATACGTATATGTAAAAAAGTTTTACAATTCTTTGATACCCATCTCATGAGCATCCTTAATTCATAAACATCATTTTCATAAAATATGCATATCTTCCATTAATCATACATCAACTATTCATAAGATTCTTTCATAAATTCATCATAATAATCAAGTAAAAAACATGGGTCTATATGAAATCAATTTGAAATCATGTTTTTCAATAAAAAAAATGCATAGGAAGATTGAAATTGAACAATTAAATCAAAATCAAATAAGACCCATGGAGATTGCCTGGACCCTAATCAAATTAGGTGAAACTGAATTATAAACTTTGAAATATTTTGGGACCCAATGGATGAATGAAATACATTGGTGAATTCCCACATATCTTGATAAACAAAGACCAAAAGCAATGGAGAATAAAGAGATTTGATACTTGGAACCTTAGGCTTCTTCGTTGAGCTTGAGAGAGAATTGAAGAGGATAAATTTGGATGGGAATTGGGGATTTGCGAGAATGAGAGGGTTTTGGATGGATTTAGTAGTTTAAAGGTAGGTATAGAACATAAAGTTAGGGTAAAAAAATATAGTCTAGGTATTAAGTGCATAGAAAAAGACCCAAATACCTTTAAGTATTAACTATCGGAAGTGACCTACAGTTGGGACCTACAGTTCATAGACCCAACTTCAGAAACCCAAACTAATCTTACTTTCCATGAAACCATACTACGAACTGTTGTTTAATCCACAGTACATAGAACACTCTTGTAGAACTCAAGTTCAAGACAAAAAATTCATTAAGTCTAGATACTTTCGATGGATGCTTCATACAACGCGTGAAACAAAATACGACACATCAAATCTTTTCGTAGACCTGGGGCCTTAAATTAAATCTATGAATAAAATCTACAGATGAGTCCTACGACCCGTCAAACTTCATACGAACCTTTCTGTCAAGTTGTAAGTTCACTTACTTGGACTTGAAATTTCCAAAACTCAACTCATAGTCTACGACTTTCTTCCTACGGCCCGTAGAACCTTCTATGAACTGTTGATAGGACTCTTAGTCACTGCACCAGTTCCAAGAACTAAATTTTTCCTTTCCTTTTAAACTTTCTAATTTTGCGAGGTGTTACACAACCATTGAAACTTCTAAAGGAAACATTTTATTGTTAGCCATAAGAACTTTAGCAATGATTTTCCCAGATTTCTTATTTTTAATGGTGCAAACACCATCGTAAAGGAAAATTGAGTGTCCGCTAAACATTAGTTTGCCAACACTAAGAAAATTATGAGATACACTAGGAACAAATATCACATCTTCTAAAATCTTAGCATTACCTTGGCTGGTCACAATGTTAAATGTACAACTTCCTTCAATTGAATCTCTTTGCTGCCTCCCAGCCTTATGTCTTCTTTATTTTGACTCATTGAGATCCTTTAAAAATGATCTTGTTCTAGACATATTATTGGACCAACCACTGTACAAAAACTAAAAATGCTCGGAGTTTCTTTTGCCCTATAAAGGGCCATAGATAGATTACTGTCATCATCATTTTCCTCTACAAAGCTTGCTTGGTTATTCTCATCTTTCTGCTTTTGAGAATAATAAGCTTTTCTATAACCTTATTTTCTGTAGTAGTTGCACAATAATGTCCTTGTTTACTTCTCTTCATTTGATCCTCCTCTATCTCTGTTTCTTCGTTTCCATCTTCCACGGCCTCTTCCTCTAAAACAACCTCTATCACTTCCATGATTTGCAAAGTTTTCTAGTTTATGTTTCTAATGAATGGACTCCCCTTTCACCTGCAATGCATTTTCTTCATTTTTTTCATATGACCTTAGGATCCTTTCTTCATGAGCTTGCAAAGAACTCATTGTTTTATAAGAAGTATATTCAGATAAGTCATGAGATTCCTCAATTCAATAGCAATACGTTAAAACATTAGAGTAAGACTACTTAAACGTTTGCTACAATAGTTTCTTAAGATATATTTCATTATAAGAGCACATTTAATTGATAAGAGAAGAAACTCTAGACAAATAAGTTTGAAAAGATTTGTTACTTTTCATAGAAAGAGTTTCAATATCATGACAGTAACTCTCGATTTTTTTTGTTAATAACCTTAGCTGAACCTTGAAATTCCTTCTTCAAAATCTTCCATTCCTGTGAAGATGTAGGTGTTGTTTTAATTCTTGAAAAAATTGTATCATGGAGTTCTTGTTGAATCATGAATAGCACTTTGGCATCCTTCTTTTTTATCTCTATCAATTTTCTTGTCTGTTCTTCTAAGTATCGTGAATCCACGAAGCCTGCCTCAACCAACTCCCAAACTCTTTTTGATTTGGAAAGAATTTTCATTTTGATACTCAAAAATTCATACTTTTCACCATTAAAATTGTCATGATTTTCATGGAAGATGATGAAATACCAGTTACTACCATTTTTTTTTGCTCTCACACTTTCTCCTTTGTATCAGTCAAAGACAAGATGACATAAGCTTCACAATTCATGATATTTAGAGGACGAAGCCTTGCTCTGATACCAAATTTGTTGGAAAGGAAGAGGTTATCAAAAGGAAAAATTAACAGAAATACAGAAAAAGAGATTAAAAGTTACAGCAAACTACTTCAAATTTAATTAATAATGAATGCAACAAGACCTACCTATAAATAGGTTTACTATAAAACTAAACTTACAAAAATCTAGGTCTACTAACCCACTATTCACTAATTAGCTACTAATCTTCCACAATATGTAAGCTAGCTAAGATAAAGGAAACTAACTAACAAACGCTGGAAGACTTGGTTAAGTGTGTTTTGAATCACTTTTCAATAGATATTTATCGGGACATTTGAAGTTCAAATTTTGTCCAATTTTGGGGTTCAAGTCCCTTGATTTTTGTTGGGACCCTTTTTACAGAGGCAATTTTGGAATTTCTTGTAATGATCCTAGAATGCCAATTCTTTGGCTTCATTTTAGTTCTATTTTTAAGTGTTGCAAATTTGGTTTCTTGACAACCATATTGATGTTAGGATCCTTAATATGATAGTGTGGCATCATTAAGAGGTGGGTCGAAAGGGAAAGTCTTCAATCTAAAAGTTTTAGAGTAGTTTTAGAGTATGTGTGAATTTCTTCGAGGTAAGCTACGACTTACTATCCTTAGACATTGTTTGTGATGGTCCTAGCATGATAGTTAGCGGAGTATTGGGTTGGTTTCAAGCATGTCGTGTAGTTTACAATTTAATTTCTTTGGCTTAGTCTTATTTTTGTTGTTTTTGGGTAATTGTTGAGACTTCTTTGACTTGTTGATATCCCTTGATGAATGTAATGTTGATGGACTTAATATTGTAATTTAGAATCCTTATTCTAGGTTTAGCTAGTTTTTCTTAAGAAGTTAGTTTTCGGAGCCCGTTGAGCTTGTTTTAGGATTAACTTGGGTAACGTGTGATCCTTTGGCCTAGGTTTTGACCTTCAGATAGCTCTTTTAGTATTTATGGTTGTCTAGCTATGGTGAGTGATTACATAGACTCATTTAGGACCCTCTATTTTCCTTTAGCATTATAGCTAACCCGAGGTGAGATCTTTGGAGGGGCTAGCTAGTATTGTAGCTATTATAATTTATGATTTTGGGATAGACTAGGGTTCTGTAAAAGTGTGCTGATGGATGATTTAGGGAGCTACTAGGTGCTTGTGTGGCGCCATTTTGATGTAAGATTTCAGGCTGGGATGAGCCTTTTCGATGTAAGATTTTAGGGACCGCTTGGTTCTTTAAATGCATTCCAACATGAGATTCTGGAAAGGATTAGCTATTCAGATGTTAAATTGTAGGATACATTAGGTTGAATCAAGAACTTTTAATGTAAGATTCTTGGGAGGACTAGTCATAATGACATAATATTTTGGAGTATGTTAGGATACGATAACTCTTTTCAATGTAAGATTCCACGAAGGACTAGCTATTCTGAATTAGGATTTCGGATGATTATAGATTTTAGGTGTGGGTATTCAATTAAGAATATTGATTTGTAGTATAGTCTTTCAGTGTACCTGTCGGGCTCATGGAGTTTGACTAGGTATTATTCATTTATTTTGTCGTTTTTATGTCCTGTATGTGCCTGATAGGCTTTTGGGGTCCAGTTACGTTTCGATAGCTTTTACCTCTTTCATAATTTTTTTAGTAGCTTTACTTTGTGGTATGTTTAGTTATGACTTATTTTCATCCTATTACCTTGTTATACTTTATTTTTATCCTTTTATTTCAATTGGAAGCTTGGTCATCCTATGATGCCTACTGAGTACCCGTTGGTTTGATACCCATACTACACTCCACATCTTTTTCCCAGATGTAGATTTGAGCTCTAGCCACCGGCAGAGATCCTCGTGATGTTGTTTTTGATATTTTGGAAATAGAGGGTGTGCTTATTGGCTATTGGAGTTGACTTATCTCCATATGTATATAGTATTTTTTTCTAGTCTTTTGTATTTCGAGACAACTTTTGTATTTGACGATTATGTTTAGGTTGAACTCTTTTTTTGTAGCAGCTTTGCACTGACATTCACTATATTTTTGATTGAGTCTATTATTTTTTCCTCCTTAGAAGGTTCTGATGAGTTGTATATTTGCACTCATTTCAGGTCCATTTAGCTCAATAATTAGTGTCCTCAATGCCTAACTTTGTCCTTTTTAATCAAGTATTGATGATTTGCATCTATGAAGGCAATTGGACAAGGCAAGGACTTCTGTTTGAAATAATGGCCTAAAATACTGAAAGAAGTGCAAAGTAAACATTGTTGATCGACTTACATGAAGGACGGATCGTCAACTAAGCACGACCTCGCCCAAATTGATAGTATATATCACTTGTGTCTATCAAAGAAGGTTGGCGAACTCTAGTCGAAAAGGTTATGCGCCGAATTAGAACTGCAGTCTTCATGCACATCGCCCAAAATGACATCGGCCAACATGAAAGGTTGTCTCAATCGAGTTTCTAAAATAAAGTTCAATCACCTGAAGCCTAGAGTATCACAAGGTGAGCTGGGGAGTGAAGGGTGATTCACCGAGCGAGTTTGGCAAGCCTAACTAATGTCGCCGAGTTGGTTACTAAGTGAATTTTGGGTAATTTTTAAGAAGTTTGACTACAGAGTTCAAGTGAGAGAGTTTTAATTTAGAGTTTTAGACCACTTAAATTTTGAAACAACACTTTTTCTAGTTTTCTCACGGTTTTTTTGAGACTTGAATTTGATAAATTGAAACTAAATCCCGAGTGGGTTTACTCTTAATTTCTTGATTTGAAGTTACCCATGGCTGCTTTCATCGAATGTATATTTTCCTAACTTTTTTGTGATGGGTGGCTAAAACCCCATGATCTGGGGGTGGTTTAATGGGGCTGGGTGTTCATTTAATGTAGTGGGTATTGTGTTATGCTCCATTTTTTTGTTGTTCATGCATGAATTAGGTCTAATTACCATGGGGTTAAATTGGGGGTTAAGGTTGAAAATATAATTCCTACTTCTTGTCTCTGTTTAATGCTCAAAAGAGATTAATTGGAGTGGGTAATTAGTTCAATGCAAACAATTTAGGTTTGATGTCTACGACTTACTTGTAAGAGAGGTTATGTGTAACACCCTGAATTCGAAAAGGGAAAAATAGCAGCTTTTAAGGCCTTCCAGGTGTCATCAACGAAGGGCCAACCACGACCCATGGTGTGGGCCACGGACTGTAGGTGGGTCCGTGGATCCACCCCTCAGAAAATGTCCAGGCATGGACTACGGTGGCACCTACGGACTGTATGTGGGACCACGCCCTGTGTTCCAGTAGTCGTCGATTGGCCAAAATTCTCTGACAAGGAACCACGACTGACCAAGACGGACCGTAGGTCAGCCGACGGTCCGTCGGTCAAGGATCTATGGTTCACGGCTGTCAGTTGACTTTAGGGTCTTTTACGGTTTTAATTAAATCAATGTGGTATCGTTCTGCCTAAGTCTAGAACACCTATATCAATATTTTTTTACCCCCAAAAACCCCCATTCAAGTCATGCTCTCAAATCTCAAAAGAAAACTCCAAAACTCCTCTCAAATATTCTCTCTTTAGAAGTTGGAAGAAGAAGGAATAAATTGAAGCTAGGGTCAAGTCAAGTTTCCAATCTTCAAGCTTGTGAGGGTTTTGTAATCAAGGTATGATAAGCTTTGCATCCATGGATTCCTTCCATCCATGGAGTCCCTAAGATTCCCCAATTTGAGTTAAGGTTTCTTCCAATATTGTGGGTATTGATGAATGTTGATCAAATTGAGTGGATAATGATTGTTTATGATTTAATTGATAGTAAATCATTTTTTAGGATGATTTTACATGTACCCATACCTAACCCATGTCTAGAAAGATGAAATTGATGTAAATGAGTTTTATGCTATGAAAGGGAAAATTGAGGATTTAGAGATAATCTTCTAGGATTGAAGAAATACATTGTAGATTGCTTGAGAGTAAAGCATATAAACATGAATTGATGGATATCATAGTATACGTGATGAATTATGATTAGTAGTGCTTGAGATTGACGCTATATGATGAAGTATGATTAGATTTGGTTGAGAATGAAGCATATAGACATAGATTGTTGAGAGTAAAGCTTATAGGATGACTTATGGTTAGTATTACTTTGAGATTTAAGCTTATGAGATGATCATGATGTTGAATTTCTTTGAGAGTGAAGCATATAGAATTACTACGGGATATAGTGCTTTGAGAGTAAAGATTATGTTATGAATTGTTGATTATTGATGTAATTATTGTGGAATAGATAGTTCCCACATGAATTGCTTATGTTATGAATGTGAAAGGCTTTCTCACATTGAATGATTCTAGGTTGAAAGGATTGCTCCCCTAAAATGAATCTAGACTAAAGAGTAAAATTGATGAGGCAAGTGGTGATCACCCATGACCGCTAGATGAGTAGGATATGAGGTGATTTCCGATATTTTCTAGATAAGAGTAAGAGGAGACTACCCTTATTCCCTAATGTTGGACATGGATACAAGTACCCATGATCCTTATGAAAATATGTGGAGGTGAATACCCGCATCTTATAATGAAATGATTTTAAGCCGAATACCCGTGTCATATGAATATTGGGCATGGAGGCGAATCCTTATGATCCCATAAGATGGATATGGAGGCGAATACCTGTGACCATATAAGCAAGGCAAGAGGCGACTACCCATTAGCCTTTGAGAAAGGTAAGAGGCGACTACCCATTAGCCTTTGAGCAAGGCAAGAGGCGACTACCCATTAGCCTTTGAGTAAGGCAAGAGGCGACTACCCATTAGCCTTTAAGTAAGGCAAGATGCGCCTACCCATGAGCCTTTATGAGAAGGCAAGGAGGTGATTTCCTCATCTCTATAAAAGATAAGCTAAGAGATGAGAATCATAGCTGATAATCTTGAAGGATGGTCCAAGGTGGCCTGCTATGATGAGTAAGACTAGTGGAGGATTACCCATGTCTTGGTTCGGTATGCTTTGAGATTACTTCAAGGAAATATCGTAAGTATGTTTTAATATGAGATTTACTTGTATGATGAATGATTAGTTTGGATTGTTGCTAGAGTTGCCTTCCATGATATGTATGACTAGAGGTGGATGACCCAAGTCTTGACTAACGATAAGTTAAAGTCACTTCAATAAGTGCTCCTCCTATATTGATATATTATGACGATTTATGTGCATTGATTATGCTTATGACTTATATTGTCTAACCCTTGATGTTTATGTTGGCTATCATATTTAGTACATGTTTGTACTAACGCATACTCTTGCCTACATTTCTTATCCAAATGTAGGGTCCGACAATATTGACTTCTATCCCCGTGGCCAGGATCTTAGTAGAAGCAAGGATTGAAGATTGATGAGTCCTCGTAGTATTCGAGGATATAGCCACCATTTCTCTGATGTTCTTTCATTTTATGTTTTGAACTATTGTGTGGCCTGTGTCCCAAAGATATTCATGTTTTAGATGGTTTGAGACAAAGTGTATTAGACTTCCCCTTCGTTTATAAAGACTTTTATTGTATTGAAAATGTTTTAAATTTCCGCTAAATTCTATTATCTTATATCATGAAAGCTAAGTGGCTTATATGAGGCCACTCGGGGTCTTGTTTGCCATGTTACGTATAGGGGGTACCCCTGGGTCGTAACATTATGCGTCGTATCTATTTGCCCTATTCTTGAAAGAGAAGATAGAGTGAGGTATTGGATTGTTTAGGATTGGCATTAAGATCTGACCGAAAAGAGATTCTAGGCATAGATGATTTGAGATCAAAAGATCATTAGCGTCATTGTAGATGACTTAGCCTATTCATGTATATACATTACTATAGAGCAACACAATCACTCCTATGTATCATTGATATCCAATCCCCACACTACTATATTGCTTGTTAATTTTTTATTTCAATCACATTTTGGTTCAATTTCTATAATTGATAACAAAAGCTTTACATTAAGTTGGTAAGGAATTCTCTACGATATATCATTCCTTGTGGGAATCGACCTCGACTCTTCCTTTGAGTTTTTACTGACGATCATCGCTCACTCTTTTAATTTGTTTTAGAGGGTGATTTGAGCATTGTCAAAAATGGCGCCGCTACCGAGAAGTGGTGGTTGAGAATTTAATTGAGAACTTAGATTTTAATTTGTTCTATTTGTAATAGATTAGTTGTTTTGTATTGTTGTTGGCTGATTTGTAGGTTGAAAAAATGAGTGACCCTAGGAGCAACAATGATAGTCACTATGGTTAAAAGGACAACATGGGTGATCTTAATGACATGCCCATTAATGTCATTCAAACAACAGGAGCAATTCAAATACCTCCTACAATTGGGAGGACTCTATTTCACATCACCTGTACTATGATCCAATTACTCTATATCAAAGGAATTTTTGGGGGTCTATCTCTTGAGGATCCCCATGAGAATCTTAGAAATTTAAAGGAGTGTGTGGACCCTTTGTTTTAAAGAATATCTCCCAAGAATCCATTAGGTTGAGGCTATTCCCGTTCACTATAACGTGAGAGGATACAAAATGGTTAGCAAAGTTGCAAAATGATTCTATTACTTCGTGGGATGATCTAACTGAGGCATTCTTGGAAAAATTCATTCCACCCTCGCAGATGCTTAAACTTCATCAGAAAATAAAAAATGTCTAATGTGTTGTAGGTGTGCCTTTTCATGAAACATGGCTGAGGTTCAAGAAGTTACTTTTGTAATGTTCAACGCATGGCGTTCCAGACAATTTGTCATTGTAATACTTTTATTGTAGCCTTGATTCAGTCAATAAAGGTGTGGCTTATTTATGATTGCGAGTTTTAGACTCATTTAGAGCTTTGTTTATATTGATTTAGTGTTCTCAAATGCTTATTTTGTGCCAATAACTGATGTTAAATCCTTGATTTTCAGGAATATGGATTGAGGAACAAAGCAAGGACACTAACAGGCAAAAAGGAACAAAACAGGCTGAAGAAATTAAGATGGGCGAGCCTGACGATCGCCAAGAGCGTTCGGCGTATCGTCGAGTGGCTCCGCAGACCGCCTAAAGTTCCAGTGTGCCAAGCTCTAAAGGAAAGAACCAAGTTGGCGAGGAAAATGGGCAGTCGGCGGATCGCCGAGTGATTCCGCGTAACCAAGATAGATAGCCCAAAGTTACAGGCCTTGAGGATGCTGAGTACCAAGGCGAAATTGTGATGGAAGAGACCAAAGGGCGGCTCCCCGAGTGGTTCAGTGAGCCCGACTTACTTCGCCAAATGAGATTTCGTAGATTATTTTCTGCGACTATAAATACGTTTTTGAACATCTATCTATCTATCTATCTATCTATCTAAGAAAAGAAAAAAACTTCTGAACTTAGAAAATAATTTTGAGACAGTTTTCTCTAGAGTTCTTCCTTAGTTTTGAAGGATTGAGGAAATTCAGTTTTGAGAAATTGGAAGTGGGTCTTCGATATTCATCAAATTGAAGCATTGTAAAGACAAAATCACTCTTACCATGTTGATGGATAATCAATTTGGTAGCTGTTTTTACCTTTTTATAATGTCTAGCTAAAACCTCAAATTCTTGGGGTGTGATTAGGTGATTATGGGCTGATTTAGCTTATGGGTATTGCTAATTGTCAGTTTAAATGCTATTTGAAAGTGAGTTTAATCATTAACTGTGGTTTAATTTAAGAATTGTAGTTGCAAATGTAGTTCTATGTTTGTGTTCTTGGCTTGCTCGAGAGAGAGGTTTTAGAACTAAGGTTTTTGATTAATGGTTTGTGGGTATTGGGTTGATTTGGGTTCAGCTCGAGCGAGTGAATCCTAACCCCAATTCCACACATTTAGCTCGAGAGAGTGAATGGATTAAGGTGTGGGCTGCTCTTATTTTGCATGCTTGTTGATGTTCGAGAGAAATCACTTGATTCGGGGTAAATTGTTCAAGAGAAAATTTACCTCCCCTATAGCCTAGCCTACTCACTAATATCTAGCTATTTACTAATAGTTTCTATTACCCATATGTCTATATTGCCTTTAATCGATCACATCCCAAGAATCTGTCTCATTATTGTTAATTCTTATTGTTTGTGACTGCTATTTGTAGTTGATAATCAAAACCAAAACCCCCATTTGACATTCGTGTTACCCCTTAATTTGAATGATGTCCTTATTCGATAATTTTTAATCCTATGACTAATTTGACCACGTTTATACTTCCCAATTGAATGTGAGACACGTACCGCCCCCTGTGGGATTTGACCTTAACTCATTTTGTTGGGTTTTATACTGATTTACGATCGTTGACACTTAGAATTGGATGAAGTGTCTCTGAAACGTTATTAATCCATGAACGCCGCCGGAGCGTTAGTCAAACCAAAGGACATTACTAGGAACTCATAGTGACCATATCTTGTTAGGAAAGCCATCTTGGGAATATCAACCCCTCTCACCCTCAATTGGTGCCGAACGAAGATCAATCTTGGAGAAATAACTAGCCCCTTGAAGTTGGTCAAAGAAGTCATCTATCCTTGGAAGGGGATACATGTTCTTAATGGTCACCTTGTTCAACTGACGATAATCGATGCACATTCTAAGAGACCCATCTTTCTTTTTAACAAACAACACCGGAGCACCCCATGGATAGATACTCGGTTGAATAAAACCCTTGTCTAATATATCCTTCAATTGCTCTTTCAACTCCTTTAACTCCGCCGGAGCCATTCTATAAGGAGGAATAGAGATAGGTTGCGTACCGGAAGAAGGTCAATACCAAAATCTATTTCCCGCTCTGGAGGAATACTAGGCAAATCATCGGGAAAAACTTCCAGGAACTCATTAACCACCGGAACCGACTCAAGAGAAGGGGTTTCAAAATCTACATCCCTCACCCTAACAACATGGTAAAAGCAACCTTTCAAGATCATCTTTCTAGATTTAAGGTAAGAAACAAATTGACCTCTAGGCATAGAATTTCCTCCTTTTCACTTTAAGATAGTCTCATTCGGAAATTGGAATTTAACCACCCAAGTTCTACAATCGATAGAGGCATAGCATGCATGCAACCAATCCATACCAAGAATAACATCAAAGTCTAACATGTCAAGTTCTACCAAGTCAACGAGAGTAACTCTATGGGACATCTTCTATAAACCCTCTTAGCCACCACAGAATCACCAACCGGAGTAGAAACCGAAAAAAGTTCTAATAACACTTCAGGGAGAATATCAAAATTCATGGCCACATAAGGTGTTACAAAGGACAAAGTAGCACCGGGATCTAACATGGCATATACATCAATAAGAAAGACTTGTAACATACCAGTCACCACATCCAGGGAGCTCTCTTGGTCACCTCAGGATTGAAGAGCATAAAAGCGGTTTTGCTTTTGAGCATTGGAGTTTGAACCACTTGGAGGAGCTTCCTTGTCCTCTTTTCACTTACCAAAAAGTGTTGGGCAATTCCTCAATTGATGACCACTCTTTCCACAACCATAAGAAATATCTGAGCCGGCTAGACACTTGCCATCATGTTTCTTACCGCACTTAGCACAAATAGGCCTAGCCATATAATATCCACCACCATTTCCTCCTTCAGGGTTAGGATTAGACACCCTATCCTTGTTTACCCTTGGGTAAGCACTTGAGGAACTTTGGTTGGAGAACCTTTGTTTGAACCTTGGTCGACCTTGTCCATCAGACTTAGCATTGGAGAAATTTCCATCACCGGTTCTAGCTCTTTTCACCTCTCTATTCTTTTCCTTGAGTTTCTGTTCTTCCATTTGTTGGGCGTGCACCATGAGACGTGAAATATTCATACTCAGGATAGGCATTGCCATACAAAATTCTTTGATTACCTAGTCAGAAATTCCCATAACAAATTTATTCATCTTGGCCCTTGAGTCTGCCACTATGGTTGGAGCATACTGGGATAGTTGGGTGAACTTAAGAGCATACTCCTTTACACTCATACCTCCTTGGTGAAGGTTAATGAACTCTTGCATCTTTAGTTCCATTAACTCTAGGGGAAAGAATCTATCAAGAAATATTGATTTAAACGATTCCCATTCTACTCGGCCCACTCCTATGGGTCTCTCACCCTTCCACTGATCATACCAAACTTGAGCCACATCTTTTAGTTGGTAGGCGGCTAACTACCCCTTCTCTTCCGAGGATTCCCCCATAATATCAAGTACTTTATAAACCTCATCGATAAACCTTTGAGGGTCCTCTTCCACCTTGGAGCCATAGAACTCGGGGGTGGGGGGGTGGGGGAGGGGGGTTTATTCTTGAAAAATCCCTAACCCTTGAAGCAGCCGAATTCACATTAGGATACACATGAGTCACACAATCTCTCTTGGCCTGAGCCATCACAACTTGAGATTGAGTCATCAAAGCTTGGGCCAACAGTTGGAAAGCCGACCTAACCTCAAAATCTGACATAGCTGAAGGATTAATCGGAGCTTGATTAGCTTGATGAGCTTCTTCATTCACATTTTCACCCTCAATTCTTCTGGCGTTAGCCCTTCGTGTATTCATATCCTAAAGACACAAGAGAAGGATTAGGAGAGGGACTTTATAGAGCTAAACTCTATAGCACGACTTAAGAGTAATGAAAGAAGTGTAATTTCCTAATCATCTTGTAGCCTCTCATTCATAAATGTGGCGCGCTTCACACTCATGAACAAGACTCTAATAGACATGGCTTATGAGACATAGAACCCCGAAAGGAACCAAGTTTGTTACGACCCAGGGGTACCCCTTAGATGTAACAAGGCACATAGAACCCCGAAAGGAACCATGTAAGCCACTTAGCATATCAGAGCATAAGCATAGAACAATAAAGAGAAGAAAACACATTTCAAGTCCAAAATTTTTATAAAGGAAAGCGGAAGTCTAGATTTGTCTCATCATATCCATCTATTACAATAGTTCAAATTAACAGGGACACAACCCAAACAACATAGTCTGAAAATAAAACATTAGAAATCAAACTCAAGTGAATCTCCCATCCTCAAATCATGAGGACTCACCACAAGCAAGGTGAATAGTCGAATCCAAGCTTGAACCAAATGATGACCGCCATAAGAATCAGACCCTACACTTGGGAAAAGTATAGGAAAATATGAGTTAATACAAAAATGCACTAAGTATGATAGTCATGCATAAAAGCCTTGAAAACATGCTAAAAGGGATAATTTAGTTGAATGCATGCAATTTACTAAGTTGTAGCATCATTTCAAAGAGAATGGAAAAGCATAAGTCATAATCATGTTCATTACATAGATCATCATATCGTAAGAGAAACATACCTTAAGTACTCTCAAAGTCTACTTGTGCCATGCATGAATAAGATCCCGTAATCCCACCCATGCTAAGTAAAACTCCTTGAGTAACCATAGTTCATAATTCATGTTCTTGTTAGTATTCTTGTCATAGTGGGAATAAGCCTTAACCGACATAGACCATGTGAGCTAAACATGGAATCCGGTGTTGCCCACACCGAAAATAGTTGTCCTACTTGCCTAAGGTAAGACCATGGTTTGTTAGATTTTAGGTGGATCCACTAGCTAAAGACCTATGGGACCACATAGTTTATGGGATACGGAGATTTCTACTAGAAACCCACCTTTTCTGATGGAGGAGCTTCCATCTCAAGAGATTGCTTCTACAAACCCGCCCTTTCTGACAGAGGAGATTCCATCTCATAATAATATCCACTCGGTGCTAAGCATTTATCCCACGGAGTACTTATTAAGTCCTAACTTGTTTCCTTAAGATAGCTCATTAGATCATGCATGAGAATAACCTTTCACCATCCATGTCTACATATAACATTACATTCAATTAGGCGAGAATTGCCTTCGAACCTTAGAATCATCATATTGTGAGAAAACCTTTCACATTATGTTCATTTTGTGTTCATGAGAATAGCCTTTCAATCAACACAACAACATTATCATAATCATGGACACTTCCCTCTGAAAGTGTTCTTAAAACATATACACAACCTTCATAATTCATGCATTATATCATATCTTGCCTTTTCAAAAGTCAAAGATCATCTCAATGAACACATCTAGAATTACTACATTAGACATGGGTAATAACATAGTTCAAATAGCTCAATTACCACAAGCATAATCTCATAATATCCTTCATTCATTAATTCACCCATATCACAAGGTTAGAAATTGGGAATATGGGGATTTCAACATAAAAACAATAATAAATCATCAATTCAATCATAATATAAAGTAACTAAATCATTAGAATCGTTTTTAGAAAGGAATCCATGACTTGGAGTAAAACCCTAGCTTTTGGGGAATTACTAGTTTTGAAATTGAGTTTGGAGGGACTCCATGGATAAAGACTATCCATGGTTGAAGGACTACCATACCTTAGTTATGAATCCCAACTAATTTGAGTAGAAAATCTTTCTCATTCAACCCTAGCTTCCCCTTTCTTCTTCTTCTTCTTCCTAGAAGTTCTTAGAGAGAGAATTTTGGGGAAAAGTTAGTTTCGATTTGGGATTTTGGAATTATGAGGAAGATGACTTAATTTGGGGGTCTTAAATCATTATATAGTTAGTATAATTTAGTGTAAAACAACGTCACTTAATACTAACTTAAAATGGAAAACACCAAAGTGACCCTAAGTGTAACTGCCACAAGGCAGTTTCAGGCCTCAACCCACGAACCCACGACCACGGTCCATGAATGGACTCACGTGGTTTGCTGGTGAACCGTGGGTTGAGGTTCTGGAACCTGTTTTCCAGGCCCTGACCTACGCCCCTCATTCACGAGGCGTGGGTGCCCTCCGTGGGTCAGCCCATGCAACCTCTAAGTTCCTTCCTCAAGGACCCATGGTTGGTCCTTGGGGTTTGTACCTTCACGTTCTAACACGAAACCCTATATTTTTAGGTACGTAGATGTACGTTTACGACTCTAACTCTCACGTTAAGCTCTAGTTTAGCCTACTAGTTTCTGGTATGTTACAATAAAGGCCTGTGTTGTGCAAAGTCCTCGACATATGTCACTTCGCTTATGCATGCAGGGGTCGGCCAATGTCGCCTGGGTTATTCACATAGGTGCTTGTCTCAGTACGCATGCCTTTGTCGACATGACTGGGCTAATGTGCAGAAGGACTACCTTTGTGTGCTGGCCTCGTCTGATGTCACCTAGGCAACTCATGTAGGGGCATGTCTTTGTGCACGGGCCTCAACTGATGTTGCTTGGCTGATGTGGGTGGGCCTTGGTCGATGTCGTTTGGCCGATGTGCACAAGGGCCTACCATTGTGTATGGACCTCAAATGATGTCGCCTGGCCGATGTGCGTAGAGATCATCAAATTTTCCCTAGGCCATGTGTGTATGGCCCTATCGATGCCTCATGGGCGATATGTGCAGGGGCCTAAAAATGTTTCATACGCTATGTGCATAGGAGCATGCCATTGTGCACTAGCCTTTGCCGATGTTGCTTTGCTGATTTATTCAGTGGCCTGCCATTTTGTGTGTGGCTCGGTCGATGTTTCTTAGATGATTCTCTCAAAGGCCGTCCATTGTGTGCATGCCTCAACCGTTGTGGTTTTTCCAATATTTGTATGTGTCTGCCATTAGGTGAGGGCCTCAGCCGATATCCCTTAGACGATGTGAGGATGGTTCTGCCGATTATGCTTGTGTGATGCATCCAGGGCCCTATCTATTTCTCATCGATGATGCATGAAGGGGAATTACGATGTCTCTTAGGTTCTGTGCTTTGGGGCTTGTCACTGTGCGCTAGCCTCTGCTAAGTTTCTTGGGTAATTATCTCAAAAACCTACAATTATGCATGGGCCTCGGCTGAATTTGCTTGATCCATGTGTCCAGGGCCAGCCATTGTGCGTATGCCTTAACTGATGTCATCTTGACAATGTGCATATGAGTCTGCCAATCTCTCTTGGGCGATCCGTGCAGGGACCTATCGTTGTCTCAATGTAACACTTCAGATTCTATAAGAAGAAAATTTTAGTTTTTCGACAGATCTAGTGCCTGAACAGACGACACCACCCACGGACCGTAGGTGGGACGATGGTCCGTTGGTGGTGGCGTGGGTGGCGAGTTGGTATTTTTCCAAAATGTCAAGTTTTAGTACTTTTTGACAGTTCACCAGGACGGTCCGTCATTCAATATACGAGTCGTAGGTAGGTTCCGTAGTTGAGTCCAGACTTAGAAGGATTTTGAGGTAAAAAGTTGGGACCTACGGACGTGGTCAATGGAACATCGATGGACCCACGAGCCGTAGGTCGGGGGCCCTAGAGATATAGTCTCTGACCCCAAACGAAGCCCAATAAGAATGGTTCGTGGTCTAACCAATGGACCATTGGTCTGGCCGTCAATGGTGTCGGCAGTTATTTTCTTAGGGGATTTTGGGTATTTTTCTAATTATTCTAGCCTAATACTATGTCATTTTACCCTTTACCTAAAGCCCTATATAGGTGTTTTTAACCCCAGATTTCCTCTATTGAAATCATTCTCTCAAATTCCTAAAAGAAGAACAAGTGTTCCTCTTAAGAATATTTCTCTCTCTAGAAAGCTTGAAGAAGAAGGAGTAAACCTAGGGTTTCAAGTCAAGCCTCCAAATACACCATTGAAGGAAAACTTTTGGAATTGAGGTATGATAGTATTCATCCATTGAACCCTTTCCTCCATGGAGTTGCTAAATTCTCTAATTTACAATGTTTACAATTCCCCAATTGAGTTAGGGTTTTCTTCTATGTCATGGGTTCCTTTCAATATTGATTTATTTGACTGATTTACTATATATTATGCATGAATTGAGAAGATTCCATGTTTTTAAGATGAACAACCATGAACCCATGCCTAACCCTTATTTTCTAGATTCTGATTATTGAAATTGGGTTTTGAATTGTGAAAGGACAATTATGGAATTATGCATGTTATTATGAAATTGATGAATTATGATGTAAGTTGCTTTGAGAGTTAATCTTAGATGATGTTGATGTTGCTAATTGTGGTCAAAGGATTTCTCACATAATTACACCATGCATGAATGTGAAGGGTTTGTCACATAAAGGATTCTAAGGTTGAAAGGTCTTCTCACCTAAAATGAATCAAGTTAAGGAGCTATTCCGATGAAACCTAGTTTGGATTGGTTACTTAATTGTACCTTTCCATGGATGACATATGAGTTAGCTTGGATTGGAAATATGACATGCCCTTCTATGGATGATAAAGATAAGTTAAGAAAATGACTATACCGTGAGATTTACTATTAGCATCGAGAGGATATTGAGATGGAAGCTCTCCCTTTAGTAGAGGCCGAGTTTCTAGAAGCAATCTCTTTATCCCATACCTATGTTCCCCCATAGGATTATTGTCTTAGATAGATATTAGCTAGTGGATCCATATAAGCTAGAAGTTCATGGTCTTACCTTGGCAAGTAGGACACCTCTTTCTGGTGTGGGGTAGACACCAGATTCCGTATTAATAGCTCACATGGTCTTATATGTCGGTTAAAGGTAAATCTCCCACAATAATGAACTAAGGTTACTTCAAAAAGTATCTCACACGTGATTTAAGATGATGTTTATTTTCATTGACCATATTTTGTGACTTATGTCTTCCATCCCTTCTTATATCATGTTTTAGCTTTGTCAATGGGTACCATGAAGATACCCCCCCCCTCCTTTTAAGTATGTTTTCAAATATTTTATGAATTGCTATCATACTTGGTACATGTTTATACTAACGCATACTCCTGCTTTCATTTCCCTATATGTAGGGTCCAATATTAAAGATTCGCACTCCCGCGGCTAGGGATCTCATATAGAAGCTTGAAGATTGGTGAGTCCTCATGTTACGAGGACCGAGCTTTGGTTTCCCTTTTGTCTTCACTTGAAATTTTTGAATCTGATGTACGGGCTACGTCCCGATTGCTTCTTATGTACTAGATGGCTTTAAGACGTTGTTTAGACTTCCCCTTCACCTTATAAACTCTTATACGTTGAAACTGTATTTTGAATCTTATATTTCTATTATCTTGTATGATGAATGCTAAGTGGCTTGTATAGGGCCTCTCGGGGTCTTATACGCCAAGTTACACCTAGGGGTTACCTTGGATCGTGACAATATTGGTAATCAGAGCACAAGATTTAGAAAGGTCCTAGGAAGTCTCATAAGCCATGTCGAGTAGAGTCTTATTCATGAGTGTGAAGCGCGCCACACTTATGAATGAGAGGCTATAAGATGTTTAGGAAACTCCTCTTCTATCATTACACTAAAGCTGTGTGATAGATTTCAAATATATCATGTCTCTCTCCTAATCCTTATCCGATGCTCTTCACTCTAGAGGATATGGCTACTCGAAGAGCATATGCTAGAAGGTGGGAGAGAATGTGGAACTAGAAGCTCCTCCTCAAGATCCTCCAGTTCTGGTCGATCTTTTTGCCGAGCAAGTGACTAATGTGGAATTTAGCGTTGCTTTTCAAGTGTAGGATCCATCCATGATGGCCTAAGCCAAGAGGGAGGTTGCGGCTCCCCTGAACCCAAATGTGGGTACGGAGGCATCTAGAGTGAGGTATTTCACTAGAATGAATCCTCCAGACTTTCATTGTTCTAGGGTTGAGGAAGACCCTCAAGAGTTCATTGATGAGGTTTACAAGGTGTTGATGACCATGGGAGTGACGCCGGTGGAAAAGGCAGAATTGGCCGCTTATCAACTTAAAGGTGTCTCTCAAATATGGTTCAACCAATGGAAAGAAGGGAGAGCGGAAGATGCGGGACCTCTTGATTGGGAAAAGTTCAAAGCTGCTTTCCTTAATATGTTTTTTCCCCCTGAAATGAGGGAGGCAAAGTTGCTTGAATTCATCAACCTTTGTCAAGGAATTATGAGTGTAAAGGAATATGCTTTGAAATTCACACAATTATGTCAATATGCTCCTGCTATGGTTGCCGATCCTAGGGAAAGGATGAGTAAGTTTATTTCAGGAGTGTCTGAGATGGTGGTTAAGGAATGTCGTACCTCTATGCTTATCGATGATAAGGACATTTCTCGTCTCATGGTTCATGCCCAACAAATTGAAGAGGAGAAACTTAAGGAAAGGTCTAGTGAGGCTAAGAGGGCCAAAATCGGTGATGGTAAGTTCTCACACTCAAGGTCCGATAGACATGGTCTTTCTAAGTTTCGACAAAGATTTTCTGGTCAAGGTTCCTGCAATGATCCTCCTAAGTTCAACAAATATAGGGTGTCTAACC